>JAIUZE010012583.1:0-10544 GCA_022085475.1 Heliosperma pusillum | reverse complement strand
CAGACTAGACTCAAACAGCAAGTAAGTTAATCACAGCAATGCACAGATATAACTTGACTCACAATACAAGGCACTGATCAAACACCTTGAAGATGTATCAGGCTTGCTTCAAACTACAGCTCTTAGCACAAGTTTGATGGTTTTGAGGGATTTCTCAAAGTTCATTCATTCATCAAAGTCTGCTTACAACAACATACAAGACCTCCTTATATAGAGGGACTGATATCTTGTGAACCATTGGATGTATGTATCATCCAAGGGCCAGCTTAGGATCTAAACTACTCCTACTGACATTAATTAAGGGCCTCACAAGAGGACGAGCTTAACAACTATAAAGAACAGACACAAAACACAAAAGAAAACAGACTGAGCAAAAGCAAATAAAGTAGTTTTTGGAGTTTTCCTGAAATGGAAATCTGTTGATCTTGTTGTCTTGTGCTTTGCTCTGGGTGTTTTGTTGCTCCTTGGAACTCTCCACTCTTATGAGGACATAGATAAACCTGCCTTAGATGAAGACAAGTTGACTTAAGCAAAAGAAAACATCATCTGAGCATGTACTACCTCTGCTATGCTGTTTACTGGACTCTAGCTTTGGGGTGTCTGTTTCATGGGTTTTTACTAGACTTCAAAATGGTTTGTCCTGGGCAAACTTGTAGCTTAGAGGGTTGTCTTGATGGTAGGCCATAGTGGGGGTGGTTGGGATGCCCTGGTGTACCTCCTAGAGGCTGGGTTTGTTAACTGGTCTGTCTGGGCCTGAATGGCTCTGTTTCTGTTTTGTGTAGGTAATGTGGGTTGTGTTGGGGATGGGCATGGGTTGTTGAACCTTGAACTGTCTTCTTCATTGGGGTGGCTTGGCTTGGGTTGCTCTTGACTTGTCATAGCTTGTTGTTTAGACCTTGTAATTCGAGCTTCCATCTGAGGGATCAAGCTTGTCTTGTCTGTGGCTTGATCATCAAGGCCCCTTGGGTGAGCTCCTGCTGCAGCCTCCCCAGGTTGAAAAGGGCTTGACCTCAAGCCTGTGTCTTCTTCTCCCTCAGAGTCTTCAAAGAAAGGACTAAGATCTCCAACATTGAATGTCCCATGGACTGCATACTCTCCTGGTAGATCAATTTTGTAGGCATTGGGACCTATCTTCTCTATGACTTGAAAAGGACCATCTGCTCTTGGCTCTAGCTTGTTCTTTCTCTTGGAAGGGAACCTTTCTTTCCTTAGGTTGATCCATACTAGATCTCCTGGTGCAAAGTCTTTCTTGGTCTTAGGAACCTTGGCATTCTTCTTGTACAGATCATTAGCCTTCTCAATTTGTTTCCTGACTGATTCATGGAGTTTTAACATTTGTTCCACCCTCTTCTTGGCATCATAGTGGACTTCTGACCTGCACACATTAGACAAACTCAAAGGCATTAAGGGGTTAGTACCATAGACCACTTCAAAGGGGGAGTGGCCTGTGGCTGCTGATGGAGCTCTATTGAAAGAGAACTCTGCTTGAGCCAACTTCAAGTCCCAATCCTTGAGAGATTTGCTGACTATACACCTCAAGATTCTTCCCAAGGTCTTGTTAGTCACCTCAGTTTGGCCATCAGTTTGAGGGTGATGGGAGGTACTAAACAATAACCTAGTGTTAAGCAGTTTCCACAATGTCCTCCAGAAATGGCTCATAAACTTTGTGTCTCTGTCAGACACAATGGTCCTTGGAACTCCATGTAACCTCACCACCTCATCAAGGTATAGCTCTGCTACACTCACAGCATCCTCAGTCTTCTTGCATGCAATGAAATGTGCCATCTTACTGAACCTATCCACAACCACCATGATAGAATCCTTCCCTCTTGCTGTCCTAGGCAATGCCATTATGAAATCCATACTAACATCCTCCCAAGGCCTACATGGGACTGGTAGGGGAGTGTAAGGTCCTGCTTGGAAAGAACTCTTGGCCTTTTGACAAACTCCACACCTTCTGAGCACTATTTGAACTTCTCCCATCATCTTAGGCCAATGGAATTGATCTTGTAGTATGTCCACAGTTTTCTGAACCCCAAAGTGTCCTCCAAGGCCACTTCCATGTACCTCCTTAATCAATAGATTCCTATAAGATCCTCTGGGAACACACAGCTTGTTTCCTTTAAATAAGAATCCATTTTGCAAAGTGTAGGGGGAATCAATGGTTCTTGTTCCCTCTTTCTGTGCCAACCAATCCTCTGCAAAGTCTGGATCTTCTTGATACATATCCTTCATGAACTCAAAACCAAGAACCCTTTGCTCCATAGTTGATAGCAGAGTGTATCTCCTAGACAATGCATCAGCCACCACATTTTGTTTGCCCTCCTTGTACTTGCTAGAAAAGGTGAATGACTGAAGGAACTCCACCCACTTAGCATGTCTGTGACTGAGCTTATGCTGGCCTCCTATGTACTTCAATGCCTCATGATCAGAGTGTAAGACAAAAGGTTTGGGCTTCAGGTAATGACTCCAATGCCTCAGAGCTCTGACAAGAGCATAGAACTCTTTATCATATGTAGAATAGTTTAGCTTGGCACCACTTAGCTTCTCACTAAAGTAGGCTACAGGTTTCTTCTCTTGGATGAGGACAGCTCCAATTCCCACTCCACTTGCATCACATTCAACCTCAAAAAGGCAATCAAAGTTTGGCAATCTTAGGATAGGTGCACTGCACAAGAGCCTCTTCATGTGTTTGAAAGCCTGCAAAGCATTCTCAGTCCAAGTGAACTCTCCCTTCTTCATGCACTCAGTGAGAGGTGCTGCAATGGTGCTAAAGTCCTTAATGAATCTTCTGTAGAAGGATGCTAAACCATGGAATCCCCTTACTTCTGTAATACTCCTAGGGATAGGCCAAGACTGGACTGCCATGATCTTGTCTTGATCAACTGAAATGCCTCTACCAGAGACCACATATCCTAGAAACTTGACTTCCTCAGTCATGAAGGTGCACTTCTCAAGCTTCCCAAAGAGCTTGCTCTCCTTAAGTATTTCAAACACAGCCTCAAGATGCCTCAAATGATCATCCTTGCTCTTGCTGTAGATGAGGATATCATCAAAGTATACCACCACAAATCTCCCTAGGCAAGGCCTAAGCACCTCTGTCATCAATCTCATGAAGGTACTTGGGGCATTTGACAGGCCAAAGGGCATGACAAGCCACTCATAAAGGCCATGCTTTGTTTTGAAGGCTGTCTTCCACTCATCTCCTTCTCTGATCCTCAATTGATGGTAACCTTGCCTCAAGTCAATCTTAGAAAAGAACCTTGAGCCACTTAGCTCATCCAACATGTCATCAAGCCTAGGTATAGGGAACCTATACTTGACTGTGATGTTGTTGATAGCCCTGCTATCTATGCACATCCTCCAAGTCCCATCCTTCTTAGGAACCAACAATGCAGGCACAGCACAAGGACTTAATGACTCCCTTACAAACCCTTTACTCATCAACTCTCCAACTTGCTTTTGTAGCTCTTGTGTAGCCTTAGGATCACATCTGTAGGCTGGTCTATTAGGTAGTACAGACCCTGGCACAAGGTCTATTTGGTGTTCAATCCCTCTCAAAGGGGGTAAGCCATCAGGAAGTTCCTCTGGAAACACTTCCTTGAACTGATCAATGAGGGGCTTAACATCTGCAGGGATCACCTTAGACTCTTCTTCCTGAACTTCCTTTGACAGCAGCATTACTATAGGTTGCTCCTCACTACACTCCTTGACCATTGCTGACTCAGATAGAAATACAACTCCACTAAAATCCTCAGCCATACTTGGACTTCCATAGCTCTTCTGGTGTGGTGGCAAGGGGGCTAATGTCACCTTCCTGCTCCCATGCTTGAAAGAATAGGTATTGCTTCTTCCTTGGTGTATGGAGCTTTTATCAAACTCCCATGGCCTTCCTAATAGCAAGTGACAGGCATCCATTGGAACCACATCACACAATACTTCATCCTTGTACACACTGCCAATGGAGAAAGGGACCATGCATTGCTTATCCACCTTAACCTCTGCTCCCTTACTCAGCCATCTCAACTTATAGGGGTGAGGGTGATCTTGAGTGCTCAACTTCAGCTTATCAACCATAGTAACAGAAGCCACATTGGTACAACTACCTCCATCTATAATAAGGTTACAAACCCTCCCTTGTATGGTACATCTGCTCCTGAAAATGAGGGACCTTTGATCCTCCTCCAAAGGTATCTGTTGTGAATGCATTACTCTCCATAGGACTAAGCTGTGGCCTGTGTCAGGGAGTGCCACTATTGCCTCCTGACTAGACTCTTCTTCCTCACTCACCACTTCTTCAACCTCAGGCTCATCCCTTTCATACTCAACTAGACCCTCTTTCTCCCAAGCCTCAACTTCCATTATGGTTAAGGTCTTCTTAGAAGGGCAATCCTTCCTGAAATGTCCATAGCCTTGACATTGGAAGCACCTAATTCTGTTCTCAGTCAATGAAGTGCTTGGCTTTTGACCCATGATGCCCTTACCCTTGTCTAAGGTAGGTGGGGGTGCTGTCTTAGGGGTATCCATTGATCTAAACCCACTATAAGGTCTGGTTTGAAAAGGCCTAACAGGTTTTGGTGTAGCAGGCTTAGTCTTCCCTATCTTCTCAATTCTCAGAGATAGGTTGACAACATCATCAAATGACCACAGAGGTTGCATCCTAACCTTGTTAGCAATGTTCTTATCTAGACCCTCTAAGTACCTAGCAATCCTTTGCTCAGGTTTCTCATTTATATCACATTGTAAGGTGAGTTGTTCAAACTCCCTCAGATAAGATTCAACAGGTTTGTCTCCTTGTTTCAACTTAGACAACTTGATAAACAGATCCTGGGTGTAATCCTTAGCAACAAATTTGTCTAACAGTTTCTTTTTCAGTTTAGTCCAAGACTTGATGGGTTCCTTACCCTCCCTAGCCCTTAACCCTTTCATAGTCTCATACCAAAGGGAAGCATACCCTTTCAGTTTAAGGATGGCTACTTTAAAAGACTTGGAATCATTGTATCCCTTGTACTCAAAGATCCTTTCTACTTCTCTAAGCCATTCTAATAAGTCATCAGGATTAAGACTACCAGAAAACTCAGGGATATCTACCTTAAGATGTTTGTCTGTGTTCCTGTGGATGGAAGCTCTGCTTCTTGTTGAGTCATCTGAGTCTGGATACTCTTCATCATCAGGTGGCCTTCCTCTGCCTCCTCCTTGGCCTCTTCCACGACCTCTACCTCTTCCTCCAGCAAGCAAATGGTTGCCTATAACCTGGTCCAAGGTTCTGGTTAGGGTGGTTACAATCCCAGCCAGATCCTCCATCCTTGCTTCTACTCCTGCTAGTCTCTCTTCACTCATTGGGCTATTTTTGTGTTTTTAAATGTAGTTAGGGAAAATGAACTCACTAAGACTCTCAACCAAAGCTCTGATAACCAATTTGGAGTGTAAACTACTAAGGTTCACAAGTTTTAAGTGACTTGATTAGCTTGACTCAAACTGAATACAATATCAAGTAACAAGGGGTGTTGTTTTAGGGATTGTGAGTTATTTTAGCTGAAAGATACAAGGGATATGACTTGGAGACAATCCTCTACAGCAAGGCACAAGAGAAAAGGACTCAAAGACTAGTTTAGAGACAGTTTTCAAGTGTTACAGCAAAGCACAAACACCCTAGACTAGACTCAACAGCAAGTAAGTTAATCACAGCAATGCACAGATATAACTTGACTCACAATACAAGGCACTGATCAAACACCTTGAAGATGTATCAGGCTTGCTTCAAACTACAGCTCTTAGCACAAGTTTGATAGTTTTGAGGGATTTCTCAAAGTTCATTCATTCATCAAAGTCTGCTTACAACAACATACAAGACCTCCTTATATAGAGGGACTGATATCTTGTGAACCATTGGATGTATGTATCATCCAAGGGCCAGCTTAGGATCTAAACTACTTCTACTGACATTAATTAAGGGCCTCACAAGAGGACGAGCTTAACAACTATAAAGAACAGACACAAAACACAAAAGAAAACAGACTGAGCAAAAGCAAATAAAGTAGTTCTTGGAGTTTTCCTGAAATGGAAATCTGTTGATCTTGTTGTCTCGTGCCTTGCTCTGGGTGTTTTGTTGCTCCTTGGAACTCTCCACTCTTATGAGGACATAGATAAACCTGCCTTAGATGAAGACAAGTTGACTTAAGCAAAAGAAAACATCATCTGAGCATGTACTACCTCTGCTATGCTGTTTACTGGACTCTAGCTTTGGGGTGTCTGTTTCATGGGTTTTTACTAGACTTCAAAATGGTTTGTCCTGGGCAAACTTGTAGCTTAGAGGGTTGTCTTGATGGTAGGCCATAGTGGGGGTGGTTGGGATGCCCTGGTGTACCTCCTAGAGGCTGGGTTTGTTAACTGGTCTGTCTGGGCCTGAATGGCTCTGTTTCTGTTTTGTGTAGGTAATGTGGGTTGTGTTGGGGATGGGCATGGGTTGTTGAACCTTGAACTGTCTTCTTCATTGGGGTGGCTTGGCTTGGGTTGCTCTTGACTTGTCATAGCTTGTTGTTTAGACCTTGTAATTCGAGCTCCCATTTGAGGGATCAAGCTTGTCTTGTATGTGGCTTGATCATCAAGGCCCCTTGGGTGAGCTCCTGCTGCAGTTGGTATCAGAGCTTTATCGCTCCCGACGCACACACGTGAACCCTAACTTAAACTACTTGACCTTGAAATAATAAATGAGAGTTGGGTAGAAGTTATGGACTTTACTTGGTAGTCTATTTCTTTATGCTAATTGATAGGAGTAACTTAATTTGTTTTTGTTTCTTATGAAGATGGTTAGACCACGTTTAGCTGAGAACGTTATGATGGAAGCTCTCACTCATGTGCTGAAAAATCAGCAAGATGCGGCGTTAGCTCAAGCTAACCAAGTTCCCCCTAGAAGGGAAGATAACCATCAAGGTGGCTACGCATGGGTAGCTGGACAAATAGCAAGGAGTAAAATCATACCATATGGTGGAGAACCGGACCCTACGGAGCTATCCGATTGGTTCCGTGAGATGGAGAAGCAGTTCGATCTATACCAAGTCCGCGAAGAGAACAAGGTGAGGATCGCAAAGCACTTCCTTGTTAGGGAAGCTGATAACTGGTGGGCTATCACAAGTGCCACCGCTGTTCTTGAAGAGGACTTCAACTGGGCTTGCTTTAAAGCTCTTGTGGAGGGTAGATTCTATCCTAAAGAGCTTAAGCAACAAAGGCTTAAATAGTTCATTGACTTTAAACAAGGCAATTTGTCAGCTCAGGACTTCACTACGGAGTTCAATAAGCTTGCTCATTTTGCGCGAAGGCTGATCCGAGATGATGAGGACCGAGCGTTCTATTACCGAAACAAGTTGAGCGTCGTTCTGCAAAGTAAAGTGAGGAGGAATACTACCTCCTTTGGAGATCTTTATGATGATGCCTTGTGGGCCGAGAATTCTATGAAGGCTATTAGAGAAGAAGCCTTGATGAATAATCCCTCTCCTTCTTATGCTCCTAGACCGAATGTTTATGGGAAGAGACCGTTTATTCCGTCTCCTTCAAACTCTTATGCTACTAAGAGAAGATTCAATCCTTCAAATGCAAATACAAGAAATCCTTCTCCTTTTATTCCTAGAGCTACTTAAAATGTGGCTCATAGGCCTTATGCTCCTCAAGCTCAAGCTCAAGGTCGTCAATGTAACCGTTGTAGACAACCACACCATCCTGGTGTGCCTTGTTCCAACCGACCTTATCTTTGCTACTTTTGCCAAAAGGGTGGTCATCGTTACGAGGATTGCCCCGATCGAAAGTTGCCTCCTCCTCCTAAACCTAAGGGTTCCATCTTTGTCATGAGTCGTGTCGAAGCCGATGCTCATCCCGAGATCATTACGGGTATGTTCTCAATCTTACAGCAACCGTGTCTTATTCTTTTTGATACCGGTGCTTCTATGTCTTTTGTGTCATCGACTTATGCCAATAAATTATCTATCGAGCCTACATCTAGTGAGGATACTCCCATATCCTTACCATCCGGAGATATTATCTCTTTTTCTACCCTTTATCCAAATGTACCTATATCTATTTCGGGTTCTATCGTTCCCGCAAATCTCCTTAAGTTTCCTCTAGGAGAGTTTGATATAATATTAGGTATTGATTGGTTAGCATTGTATCATGCTAGGTTCGAGTGTCGTGATCAAAAGATTTATTTAAAGAGTCCTTTAGGTGTTAGAATAACCTATAAGGGATCTCATCCCCGAAAAGGTGTGTCTTTAATTTCCGCTATGAAATTGGTGAGTATGGTAAGAAAAGGTCACCAAGCATTCTTGTGTGTTGTGACTTCTTCAAATACCTCTTTGCCAAGTATTGAAGATGTGCCTATTGTTTGAGAATTCGTTGATGTATTCCCCGAAGATTTGCCTGGGATTCCTCCCGAAAGAGATGTTGAATTCTCTATTGATCTTGTTCCTGGTTCTGATCCAATAGCCAAAGCTCCTTATCGTATGGCTCCTACCGAATTGAAAGAATTAAGGAAGCAGTTAGATGATATGATTGAAAAGGGTTTTATTCGACCAAGTGCCTCGCCTTGGGGTGCTCCCGTTCTTTTTGTGAAAAAGAAAGATGGTTCTATGAGACTTTGTATTGATTATCGTGAATTGAATCGGATTACAATCAAGAATAGGTATCCTTTGCCAAGAATTGAAGATTTGTTTGATCAAATAAAGGGTGCTTCTACTTTTTCCAAGATTGATTTGAGATCCGGTTATCACCAAATTCCTGTCCGTGATGTTGATATTCCGAAGACCGCTTTTAGTACAAGGTATGGTCATTATGAGTTCAAGGTAATGCCATTTGGATTGACGAATTCTCCCGCTATCTTTATGGATCAAATGAACCACACATTTAGTGAATATCTTGACAAGTGTGTGGTGGTGTTCATTGATGATATTCTTATTTTCTCCAAGTCCGAAGAAGAGCATGCTATTCATTTGAGGATTATTTTGAGTGTTCTCCGTCGACAAAAGTGGTATGCTAAGTTTTCCAAGTGTGAATTTTGGTTACCTAAAGTGTCCTTTCTTGGGCATGTGATTTCTAAAGAGGGTGTAATGGTAGATCCTTCGAAAATTGAGGCCGTTGTTGATTGGAAGAGTCCGACTGATATTAGAGAGATTCGAAGTTTTCTTGGTTTAGCTGGTTATTACCGAAGATTTGTCAAAGATTTCTCTAAGCTTGCTAGACCGATGACTCAGTTATTGAAGAAGGAAACCAAGTTCCTATGGAATGAAGCTTGTGAAGCAGCGTTTCAAGAGTTAAAGAAGAGGTTGACTACCGCTCCGGTGTTGACTTTACCTGAAGATGGAGTAAACTTTGATATCTATTGTGATGCTTCTAAAATGGGATTTGGTTGTGTTCTTATGCAAAGTAGGAAGGTGGTGGCTTATGCTTCAAGGCAGTTGAGAGTTCATGAAGTGAACTATCCTACTCATGATTTAGAATTGGCCGCTGTTGTTCATGCTTTGAAAGTATGGAGACATTATTTAATTGGAGTTCATTGTCGTATCTTCACCGATCACAAGAGTTTGAAGTACATATTTACTCAAAAAGAGTTGAATATGAGGCAAAGAAGATGGTTGGAATTGGGGAACGATTATGATTTTGAGTTATTGTATCATGAAGGGAAGGCTAATGTTGTTGCCGATGCTCTTAGTAGGAAAGCTTCTCATGCATTGAATGCTATGCGGGTATTACCCGATGATCTTTGTGCCGAGTTTCGAAAGTTGAGTTTGGAATTCGTGGAGCGTGGATTTGTTTATGTTGGTGCTATGACTGCTGAACCTATTTTTCTCCGTGAGATCCGTGAAAACCAAGTTGATGATCTTACCTATAAGTCTATTCAAGCCAAACTTCTTGAAGGTAAAGGTAAAGATTTCAAGTTTGATGATGAAGGTGTTCTTCGTTTCCATGGTCGTTTATTTGTTCCTAATGCTCTTGATTTAAGGAAGCGAGTTCTTGATGAAGCTCACCTTTCCCCTTATTCTATTCACCCCGGAGGTGATAAGATGTACAAGGATTTGAAGCTACAGGTTTGGTGGCCGAACTTGAAGGGTGATGTTGTATCTTATGTTGGAAGATGTCTTACTTGCCAACAAGTGAAGATTGAACACAAGAGGCCCGGTGGATTGCTACAACCGTTGGATATTCCATTATGGAAGTGGGAATCTATTTCTATGGATTTTGTTATGGCTTTGCCGAGGACCGTTGGAGGTAAAGATGCCATTTGGGTTGTTGTTGATCGTTTGACCAAGTGTGCTAGATTTATTCCGATCAAAGAAACTTGGAGTTTGGATCGTTTAGCAAAGGCTTATGTTGATGAAATTGTTAGATATCATGGTGTTCCTAAGGAGATTATATCCGACCGAGATCCGAGATTCTGCTCGAGATTTTGGAAAGCTTTGCAAGAAGCCATGGGTAGTAAGTTGTTGATGAGTACCGCATTTCATGCCGCTACGGATGGTCAGACTGAGAGGACTATTCAGACTTTAGAAGACTTGCTT
>JAIUZE010012582.1:0-14233 GCA_022085475.1 Heliosperma pusillum | reverse complement strand
TTTGTTTGTCGAGTTTCAATCTTATCAATCTTATACCGCGAACGGTGAGATGCAAGCCCTAGTGAGCGTATTCGGTTGCCTAAGAGTGTCTTCCCCGAGTCTTTGAATAACATGATGGATTCGGATTTGTGCCTCTTATGCTCTTATCAGTATCTATAAAATTGCCTATCTATTCTTATCGTATCTCACATGTATATCTATATATGCATGATTTTACTTTTGTATTTCCTTATATGTACGGTTAAGGTGATATGGCTGGGAGAACCCGGAGTTACTCCCCACTGATTGTGGCGTTCATGTTTTTTCATGAATGAACAGGTTGCTTGCTGGCGGGATGCCTTTGTGGATATGATATGTTTTGGGGTTCGGGTGTGAGCTAGCGGGCGTTGTCCCTGGAAGATTAACCTCTAGACGATTTTAGCTTATTTGCTAAACACTTGTTCTTTGTTAAAATTTTGAGAGACTCCGTCTCTTTGTTATTTTCCGCACTTAGTTGTAATATTTTGACACTCCTCGTTTTATTTAACTTGCATGTATAAAAGTTTTTTTTAAACTACCTATTTTCGCAATATAATTCACATGCTTGTTTCTTTATTACTTCCGCATTCGCGAGGGTTGTCACACCTTGTGTCAAAGTCGAGCCAACCTACTTTTGAACCTAGTCTTAACAATTAAGAAAATAAACATCATTCTTAGTGCTCCCACTGACTTTCATGAATCTCTATTTAGACAAGTATATTGGAATTATTGTGAAGACTATTCTTCATTTCATTCATGGTTTTACCTTCAAAAGGATAAACGTTTCATGAAGTGATTACGGTATTTGGTTGTTCACGATTTTAAATAAATCGATTAACCTAGTCGTCCCAACTGATTTGGCCTCTTTTGAGGTAAGCCTCGATAAGGAGCATTACGACGACATACCAAAATACAAATATTTTCTTTGGAGCAAAAACTTGATGTACCATTTTTATAAGAAGGCGTCACAAAATATTCAAAAACGCTTTTGACTAAGTGTGACTTATTCATTTACTCTTCATAAGAGACATTTGCAACGGTGAATCTGAGGATCAAAAGATAAAATTCATTTTGTCTTTAGCTACGGTGGTTTAAACGAAGATCGCAATCAATATACTACCGTATAAAATAATGGAAACCTTTTCCACGATTTAACGGATTTATAAGTTCATAGAAGAAAAATAATTGTCATTGCGCGAATAAAAATAAATATCAACGGAAAATAAACATTCAGTGCTTATATATAATTTACTTGTAAAAACAATTTTAAACAAGTCACTCATATAATGACCCCTCACGAAATTACATAAGTGATTCCAAGACCCATCTTTAGACAAAAATAGTCATCGCATGCTACCTTTATCTAAAAATGGTAAGTCAATACTTGACTAATTCTACACTAGAACCAAACTCTTGGTTGAGGATTTCAACTAAATTCCATCTCCTAGTCCCAAGATAAGCTACGTGAGGTCAAATCCAAATTTTGGCTGTGATCGCATCACCATACTTACCCGAGGTAAAAAAGGCGACCCCCGAGCGTGTAGCCCTAATGTAACACGGGGTTCATAGGTGTTATTAATTGGTAAGGCTAATCTCAATTTTTTAAACATGTGAGAGATCTTGTCAATTTAGTTATTAATTCCCTATAAGTAAACTAAGTCGGTGAATTGTGAATAACGTTGAATTGACAATAACGGTAAATTAAATGCATGTGTGACGATTTTGGCATGAGCGGAAATAAAGCAAGCAATCAAGCAACAATAAAATCCTAGTATGGCCACCTAGCTAATCAAAAATTAACTAGATAGTTACAAATTCGGAAACAACTCCTTGGTCCCTTGCCTCTTTACTTGGAACACATTCCAAAATGGCACCGTCTTGAGGGGCCACCGGTCTTCATAAAGATAATTACAAATGTACAAATATACCAATTCCTATTATACATTTATACTATAAAATAAAATTATTAAATAATACAAACCGGCGATACGAGATCGCAATAAAATTACAACCAAAACGTTATTCCCTTACATTACGGGTAATAACGATAAAAAAACTAGGCCATACTAGGTACAAACTTTGCATAAATTATTAAATAAATGACATTCATTCATTCAACCAAAAATAAAATAAATTGCTGCAAAATTAATGCCAAATCATCCTAAGTTCAAATTCATGGCAGTGTAGCTCGATTTCTTCCGGGGATGTATGATTTTTAACCTAAAACTCACATCAACATTAAACTATTAAATTCACAACTAATTAACTAAACTGTTAGACCCCACTCCCACCAAACCATTAGTCACCAGACTACTTTGTTTCGTTTGGACAACTTAATTAGATCAATTTGATTTCATTTGCTAAATATTACGGTTTAATCATAACAATTATGAAATAAAACCAAAATAAAATATAAACATCATAAAATTTGAAACCAAAAATTTTGTACATTCTGGAACAATTCCAGGAACTATAAAAAGAAAAAACATTTGCTCAAAAAATTTAAATTAATTTTATGAACAAATAGCTTTGTATTTAATGGTTTTATCAAATAAAAACATTAGATATAGTAAAACAGTGAAAAAAATTATCACATTTCACCAAGAGTATCAACATCAGAATTTTAAATGTACAAAAAAATTTCAAGACCAGAAATGGACGTTTCAATTTTATGAACATTATAATCTCATATTATCGACTTTTATCGTATAAAAATCAATAAACATGCAATACATAAGTAAAAGTCACGAAATTTTACATCCAATATGTAAGAAATGCATGTGAGATCATCTTAAAATTTCATGGCAAGAATCAACATGCAACTAGTTTTAGTTAACTTTTAACTCATAAAATGCATGTTAACTCGGTTTAAACGCCAAAAATCAAAATAAATAGCAAATTAATCCCTAAAATCACGAAATTTGACCACAAACATTTTGAGGTCAGTAGGTATACATGCACCAAAATTTTCCTCAGAATCGTATTTTAACTCAAAATCTTTGATTTATTAGTTATCTTATAACTTTAATAAAAATTGTCCAAAATGAACATGCATGATACAAGCTAGCTCTGATACCAATTGAAAGTCCGTAGACCTTAATTATACTCCTCTAAATATTTACTAAATTACTTATTAATTTAGTTTATAATGATCTATGTAACATGCATGCAAATATAAAGACATTTATATAAGAGAAGAAATTTCCTCACATTGATATGGAAAATATAAGGGCACAACAAGAACTCCTTCTTGTTGTTCTTGAGCTACAAATATGGATGAACACAAACAATCTTCAAAGTAGAAGATCTCCTCTAAGTTGCACCAAGATTAACCCAAATAATCTACTCTTATTATTAACTAGATAATAAGATAGATATTATACTACTAATATTATGACTATATTACTACACTAGTAATACTTAGTAAATATTAGTATTTGAGAGTTTTTAGTGATAAGAAGAGTTTTAGAGAGAAGTAAACAAATTGCACAAAATCAAGTATTATAAAATGAACAATAATTGTTCATCAAATAAGCCATTTGGCCGGACCATGTAGTCCACATTTGGACTATTATTTTGTTCAATTTGATCACATGCATTAGAGTGGAGTGTTGTAGAAAAGATGATGATTGTTTACTACTTGTTATGTCACTTTCAATAAGTAACTAAAGAGTAAAAACAAGAACAAAAATCATCACCTTTGAACTACAACATAACCGGCCATTTAGGCCTAGTTGGATCCATTTTGATTTTTGATATTTGTCTCACAAATACTTATTGATCATATGGTTAATTATCTTGTATAATTAAGTGTTAATTTGATCATATAACATTTATATGACTCAATTAAATAAATAATATGTACTTAACATTTTAAGTAATATTTTACCATTATATCAATATATAATGGGTCCCACAATGCTTAGTTAATTTATTTTACAACTCCTTGAAATATAATTAACTAATTACCTCTATCTCAAAACCTCAACTAATTTAGTAATTTAACGAATAATTACTAAGTTAAATCTTATTTAAAAATAAGATATAAATTTATTAGTCAATTATCGCATAATTGAAAAATAAGCTTAATTGAATTTGAGTTCTTAACTCAATTTCTAACAATTAACTCTCGTACATATCGAATATATGTAATGTACTAATTAACTGTATCGTATACAAATAATTAGTTACTATTTGGATTTCATCCTTTAGGTGTGACCGAAAGGGATCAGTTGATCACCGCCGTCAAACGACAATAACGTCAAACTCTAGTTAGCCAACCGTTATTGATTTACGTTAATCAACTGACTAATCATATATGTAGTCAATAATTATCCCAATTATATTCCATAATAAGATTTACTATGTGGCGCACTATTGTGGAGGACACCTACTCCAACAGAGACATTAAAACCAAGCAAGCATAACTTCACTCAAAACAATCATCAAACACGTTGGACCTAACAAACATCAAGCACACTAAAGTCTTTGAACTTAGGTCGTTAAGTCTACCCATCTCTCATTCATTATTCAATAGGCAAGTTATTTAAGGTTGGGGTGCGCGAATGTGCGTCGAGAGCGTATAGCTCTGATACTAACTGTAACACCCCCGGTAATACAGTAAAGCAAACACATATACTTGCAGCAATACGAAAATTTTAAAACAATAAAGGAAAAACCGCGAATGTCACTATATTTCTAAAACCAAAACATAGTTTGATAAATCGTTTCTACAAGTTGTAACTTAAATAAATACAAGGGATCCCAATCCTTTCATAAATACACAAATAAGATAATAAAACTAATATAAACTACAACGCTAAGAGTGAATCGCTGTAAGTACAACGGTCGCTAGCTCACTCGCAAAACCCCATGCAATACCAACTTGTAACATGTTCATTCATGAAACTTGAATGCCATAGTCAGTGGGAATAACTCGGGGTTCTTCCAGCCATATCATATTAGAACAAACATAGAGCATGTGAACATACATAATCATACATATATAGATATCATGTCGATTACAACGATAACATTTAATAAAAACAATATAAGCATGTCAGAAGTAATAACGATATAATCATCCTATAAATAAGACTAGGAAAGACTCACCTTGGCAACTGTATTGCGACTAACGACTTGCATCTCACTGTTAGTAACTATGTAATCGAAGAGGTTGGAGGCGTGACACGCAAGATAATAATAGGCATCCAACCATCCAATAAACATCCAACAACCATCATGTGAATGAAACATACTCTCACGGTAAATGACACGCACTAGCATTTGTACTTTGGAAGACAGGTCGAATGCAAGTTCACAAGATCAACGTTTTTCTGAACCGTATACGATAAAAATTTTGTATACTCATGACCAATACGAACAAGTCCACGTGATAAACGTTTTCTTTGAACCATATACGATAATCATTTCTAACACTCAAGACTCTAATCCTCCTGGTATGACGACAAGAAAGAATTCCTAGTCTAAACATCGATAGACTTTCGGAATAAACCCTCCCGATTCGACATGCGATAAACCCTTGCAAGAATTTGGCTAAAACCACACGAAATCCGCACTCGATCAATCGGCTAAATCCGCACCGAAATCGCGTAACCCTGAATTTGGCTAAAACCACACGAAAGAAGCGGAAACAGTACAAGCACCATCCATCTTCCGCCTAAACCACACGGTTACATGTGAAGTCATGTGAGAAAGAAGGAGAAAATGGCTACATGAGGACCCAAGTCGGCTAGGAAACCGGTGGCTAGCTGGCCGGCTGGGCGACGAAGCACACCAACAAATCTCAAACGTGCATTATGGGGGTTCTCAGCCGTCGGCTTGCTAGGCACCAAGGTACACTTCAAAATTTTCTAGAAAAATAACAGGGGCCTCACATCTTATTTAGGCGGCTCGGACTATTGAGAAGTGCGTAGTCAGTTGCTTCTTCCCCAACGAATATCCCATCCACATGGCTCCCGAAATGATTGTTTGTAACACCCTCATCTACAAAAGTGGCTTACCAAGGGCTACATTATAAGATGAGATGCTACCATCTCGGTTATCTGAGGTATTAAATAGACCATAATGAAACATTTTTTGCAATGACTAATGTTTAAAAAGATTACAATAATCCAAAATCCAAAAGTACTAAAACTGAAACTGAAACTCAAAAATGTCTACAGACTCTACAACAAAAGGCTCAGCGGAATCTAAAGTTTATCATCGTCTCGCATCGTCCCAGCTAACCCTCAAGCAACCTCGGACAACGTTACGTATGTTGGAGCTAGTGTGCTCCACAGTTAGTGTGATAACGTGTATAAATCTCTTACAGGTTCACATGGTATACATAGTATTCTTATCAGTTGATTAACGTTTATCGATAACGGTTGGCTTGCTAGAAGTTTGACGTTATTGTCATTTTAATGGTGGTGATCAACTGGTCCCTAAAAGTCATACCTAATGGATGTGTTTGAGAGATATGATTATATGAAAATGTAATCATATTGATGCTTTACATGACTAAAAGGTTAGTCGATGTATATGACTAAAAAGTTAGTCAATGTAATGATGATACGATTATTTAATACGATTAAATAATATTAGCTGAGACGAATTAAATGTTAATTCGTAATTGAATATAAACTGTTATATCTAATTGATGTATATAATGTAATTATTTAATACGATTAAATAATGTAAGCTTAAACGAATTAAATGTTAATTCGTAATTAAATATAAACTGTTATATTTAATTAGCAAATTATATATTATTCGATATTGTCATAATAAATGATGTCAGACCGGTATTAATAAATCGACTACAAGATGTTGTATGGACTTATTAATATGTGACAACATAAATGACAATAATAATACATATACATTTTATACATTAAAATAAAAAGAGGCTAACAACCTAAAAACAAGTAGAGGAAAAAGAGGGAAGACTCCTCCCTTTAGTCCACTACTTGCACGGCCAAAATAGAGAGAGAAGAGTTTGATATAAACTCATTCTCTACAGTTCTTATCATCATAACTTTAACAAAAAAAAATTAGCAGTATTTTTTGTATTCTTTCTAGCACAAGAAAAGACACTTCTCAGAACATCTTGGGTGCAACGATTAGGAGAATATCGATCTCGATATTTGTTCTTAAGCCATATTGCTAGGACTGGAGGTTGATTCTAATCTCTATGTTTTATACTTATGCATTTCGTTCATGACTCGTATTTCATATATTATAATTTCGTTATAATCCTTAAATTTCATGTTGAAATATACCGATATTTCCCACAAGTGGTATCAGAGCCAAGGCTACGAAATTATTTTATATGATTTTTCATGAATGATAAAAAAAAAAATTTGTTTCGGCCCAATTTTTTTTTGCCGTGTATTTTTTTTTTTTGATTCTTGTTTTCATTTTGATTTATTGATATTGTTGTTTTAAATTGTTAAGATGACAATATGATAAATTTGTAGATGTTTTAATTTAATAAGGATTAAATTAAAATGTAAATAGAAATTGTTTTGAATGTTTATGAACATTTGTTTTGCTATATATTTTCGGTTTAACATGATGTTAAATTGTTGTTTTGCATCATGATTTATTAATTTTAAAGATGTTCAAATCAATTATGATTAGTCAAATATTACGATAATCGATTTAATCATGATTTAGATATTCTTTTTAAAATGTTAAATTGAATCATCTATTTTGTATCAATGTTTAATAATGATTAAATGTTGATAATTGTATCGATCTTGTGATATTAGCAACATTAAATTAATGTATGTATTAAAATAAAAAAATAAAAACAGGACGTAGCTAGTTTGTATCAATTCGGATTTGTTTTGTTTTTTTTTATTATTGGCCGAATTTTTGTTTTATGCATTATATTGATAATGTATGATTGTTGTTGTGAAAAAGTTCACAATTATTGGATACCCAATTATTTTAAAATGGTTTAAAATAATGTTGGATTAATTCATGTTATACGATAATATGAATTAAAATTGGAGTATGTTTGATTGGAATTATTTTGAGTAATTAAGGAATTGACACATAATTTTGATCATTTAAAATAGGTGGTTTGGATAAATTACTCACATAATTATGCATTTTATTTTGTTGAATGATTTGTTGAATGGTTTATTTACGTATTTTTGCAATTGGTTGTAATTTGTATTACCTAGTGTGGCCTTAGTTGATTATGTTTTCGTAATGATGAAAACATGATCTTGATGTAATTTTGAGATCTCGAATCTCCTTTTGTTTTCTTTGAGATTATGTTTTTAAATTATAATGTAAATAGGTTTATATTTTGTAATTTATTAAATGTAATTTGAGAAGACTAAAGATGAAGATCGGATTGCTCACTCCCGCTACATGGACCAAGATGGAACATCACGACAAGCTTTTCGGGTCCAATTTTGGATGGATTCCAAAGTTGTATTTTGTTCATTTTGATAGATAGGCCACACTAGGACTTTGTAATTTTATGTATTTTTCGTTCTTGTTGCTTTTCTTCACATGATAGATAGTGCATCATATTCCGCCTAAACCAAACCACCTACTACTAAAATGCATGAAAATTGACTCATATAGTTTGGATGTTAGTTATCATGGACATAAAGATGTCACACGAATTTTAAGCCATCATCTTAGTTTATTCATTCTCGCATGCTAGATATTCGTTCACTTAAAATGAATTAAAATAAAGTTGATGGGATCTACCTCTAAAACCTAAAATTGAGACTAGTCTTTATAGGCTAAACTAATATGAATCCCTTCTTCGTCGGTAGGCATATAGGACCTTACTCTCCATATGACCCCTTCTACGTTGGGTAAGTAGTATGTGTTGACTTATTTTACCTCAACGTTATAATCCGAAAAGTTTCTCTTGATTATGATGGACTAAAGATAAAATTTTATCGACCAAGAATTCTAAAGGTCGAATTAGCCAAGAGGTTGGCTTATCAATTTACAGATAATTGAGTCTTGGGATCATTTATATAATTCTTGAGGGAGGTCAATTGTATAAATGCTTGAGTCTTCGCATTAAACAAGTTTTGCACTAGACATAATTCATATCGATGAGTATGCTTATTAGTATATTTTTTCTTTTTCGCAGTGTAGAATTCGTCTTATATTGATAATACTGCTATAACAAATGGCTGGCCATAATGATGTCCCTATGCCAAGTGCCATACTCGCACGAGAGTCCTGGCTCAAAAATTTCATGGATCACATGAATCAGTCCACGCGACTGAAGAATGACGGGTCCAACTTTGCGGACTGGGAGGCGGCATTACGGAATGCAGCCATTAGTGACGGCAAGCTCAAGTACTTGACTGAGCCAATACCGCCAAACCCATGCCCCAATGCGAGAGCTAACGAGTCACTTGCCAATAGTGACTTCGTTATGAAAGCGGGTGCGATAAAGAACGTACTCATCTTTGCAATGGATACCAATTTGCAAAGACGCTTCATTGCCCAAGGTGCAAATAAGATTTTCACCACGCTCGCTAACGAATTCTCAAAAGCACCGATCGTTACTTATGAGAATACATGTCGCTTCTTTGAGGCGAAACTCCAGAAGGGCCAACCCGTTAGCCCACAAATTCTTGATATGATTGAGAATGTCGAGAAACTGGAGGCACTTGATTGCAAAATCAGTGAGAGCATAGTCATTGACCGTATGCTTCATTTACTTCATGATGGTTTTGCCCTTTTCAGGGCAAATTACTACATGAATGACATGAGGAAAAGTCCTCATGAGCTACACCCACATCTCGTACAGATCGAGAAGGATCTGAAATTGAGTGGGAGCATGAAGCAAGATGTTCTCATGATTTCCAACAAGAACAAAGGTAAGGGCAAGGCTCACGGCGACCTAAATGTAGGGAAGCCAAAGTTTAAGAAGTAAGGAAAGGGTAAGAGTGGGCCTGGTGAGACTAGTAGCTCACAAGGCAAGGCAAAGAGCAAGGACACTGAAATTGAGTGCCACCATTAGGTATTGGAGGAGGAACTGTCCCGTGTACCGTGAGGACATAAAAGCAGGCCACGTCACTCCTGTTGGTATGTCATCTTATATTCATATGCTTGAGATTAACCATGCAAGTTTCAGAACTTGGGTACTTGATACGGGTTGTGGTTCTCATTTGTGTAATCATTTGCAGGGCCTAAAAAACATCACACCTCTCGCAAAGGGTGATGTGGACCTGCAAACGGGAATGGAGCAAGAGTTCCAGTCTCAATGGGAACATATGTAATCCAACTTCCGAGTGGATATGAGTTGTATTTATATAACTGTTACTATGTACCCAGTTTATCTAAGAACATTATTTCTGTTTCCGTACTTGGACGGTTTTTCATTTTCAATAAAAGGCAATAGCTGTATTTTCTCTTTGAATGAAATGGTTTATGGCAAAGCAGTTTCCATGAATGGCACTTATATCTTAGATCAAACCACAGACATATAACATGTGAATAATAAGGAAGTAAAGGTTGGTGACAAAGATCAAACTTATCTATGGCATTTTCGTATGGGACACATAAATGAAAAACGTGTAAAGAAGCTCATTGAGAATGGAACTATCTCCCCATTTGATTACGAATCATTTGGCACATGTGAATCATGTCTTATCGGCAAAATGACTCGAATCTGTAAGTCCATAAACCTTAATTAGACTCTTCTAATTAGTTGCTAAATTACTTGTTAATTTAGTATTTAATGATCTATGAAACATGCATGCAAATATAAAGACATTTATATAAAAGAAGAAATTTCCTCACATTGATATGGAAATAATATGGGCACAACAAGAACACCTTCTTGTTGTTCTTGAGCTAATAATATGGATGAACAAGAAATCTCCAAACTAGAAGACCTCCTTCAAGTTGCACCAAGATGAACCCAAATAATCTACCCTTATTATTAACTAGATAATAAGATAGATATTATACTACTAATATTATGACTATATTACTACACTAGTAATACTTAGTAAATATTAGTATTTGAGAGTTTTTAGAGAGAAGATGATTTTTGAGAGAAGTATGAAAAACAAGCATGAATGAACAAATGAAATGAACAACCATATTGCCCTTATAAAGGCAATATGGCCGGTCCATATGAGCATCACAAGGCTCTCATTTTGCTTATTTTAATCACATGCATTAGGGTGGAGTGTTGTAGTATAAGTGATGATTATATTCTACTTGTTATGTCACTTTCAATTGGTAACTAAAGAGTGTAAACAAGAGCAACAATCATCACCATGTAACTAGCAATCTAACCGGCCACAATGGCCTAGTTTGGTCCATTTTGATTTTTGATATTTGTCTCACAAATACTTATTGATCATATGGTTAATTATCTTGTATAATTAAGTGTTAATTTGATCATATAACAATTATATGACTCAATTAAATAAATAATATGTACTTAACATTTTAAGTAATATTTTACCATTATATCAATATATAATGGGTCCCACAATGCTTGGTTAATTTATTTTACAACTCCTTGTAAATATAATTAACTAATTACCTCTATCTCAAAACCTCAACTAATTTAGTAATTTAACGATTAATTACTAAGTTAAATCTTATTTAATCGTATTAAAATAAGATATAAATTTATTAGTCAATTATCGCATAATTGAAAAATAAGCTTAATCGAATTTGAGTTCTTAACTCAATTTCTAACAATTAACTCTCGTACATATCGAATATATGTAATGTACTAATTAACTGTATCGTATACAAATAATTAGTTACTATTTGGATTTCATCCTTTAGGTGTGACCGAAAGGGATCAGTTGATCACCGCCGTCAAACGACAATAACGTCAAACTCTAGTAGCCAACCGTTATTGATTTACGTTAATCAACTGACTAATCATATATATAGTCAATAAATATCCCAATTATATTCCTTAATAAGATTTATTATGTGGCGCACTATTGTGGAGGACACCTACTCCAACAATCTCCCACTTGTCTGACACAAGTGTGCGTCACCAATTCTCTTGTCTCTTTATCACATCTCCCACTCAACGCAAGGTGTCTTTCAGGTCGCACTTGCGATTGACAATATCTAGAGTGGTTTTCTCGATAGGGAGAGTAACTGTCTGACCGGAAAATCTACCATAGATCTCTTTCCGAGCGTGGCCACGCATTTACAGTAACTTCTCCTCGAGTGGCCTAAAGATGTTTTTACCCAACGTGGGTGGACAATTCCTGTTGATCATCTACTCTGTATGATGCAGATCACCATGATCCAGAAGAAGTCCATCGGCCTCCTTTTACGGCACGACCTAGAACATCAACCAAAACCAATCGGAAACTGCACCGACTCAGATAGACGGTCGCCAGTCAAAAGAATCGACTTATAGGAATAAGATAGAAGACCCTGCCACGACCAGGCATCAAATAATTGATTTAAGGGTCTCTACAATGTCACTGTCCGACAGAGTGTCATACAGTCTGTCTATGTAAACGACCAGTTATCTCCATGACCCCATGGTGCTGAACCAACCATCGATCGACTTACAATCTAGTCATTTCGAGACGTCACCTCATTGAGTGACTAGGGACAAAATACTAAGTTCGTCCTATTCACTTGAATAGGGTCCAACAATCTATTCGGATAAACAAAGTATTAAATTTAGTCAAACTAAATAAAAGAGTTTAAAATAAAACTCGAACAATGAATGCCATTATCATATATGAAATAATTAATACAACATTCAATTATTACATATTACATAATCTAAAGGAATTCTGGCACACGTCTCAATCCCATTGTGACGACATGACCATCATGCTTAGCCTTTGATAAAGGCTTGGTTAAAGGATCAGCAATGTTGTCATCTGTCCCAACCTTACAAATGTCAATTTCCTTTCTGTCCACGTAATCTCTAAAATACATTGAATTTCCTAAGTACATGTTAGACTGTTAAACTAGACTGGCTCTTTTGCCTGAAAAAATAGCCCCAACTGTTATCATAGCCCCACTGTTATCACAAAAAATTGTGATAGGATCTTTGGCAGTAGGGACTACTGTTTTTCCGGTCCAAAAATTGGCCGAATACACACAGCGTCCTTTGCAGCTTCAGACGCTGCAGATTGTACTCTGCTTTCTTTTAGAATCCGCTGTAACGCTTTGCTTGGAAACTCTTTTTCCAGCAAACCTCCTCCATTCATCCATATAAACGTAGCCGATTGGGATTCATATCAATCCCTATCGTTTGGAAACTGTCATCTGTTTAACACCCTTTACACGTAACTCAGTCTCGCCTCAAACCCTAAGAACGAAATCCTTAGTCCTTCTTATTTTAAGGATGTTCTTTACGGCTATCCAGTGACTCTCACCTGGATTTGCTTGGTAACGACTTGTCAGGCTCAAAGCATATGCAACGTCGGGACGAGTGCACATCATAGCATACATGATTGATCCAACAGCTGATGCGTAAGGGATCAATTTCATGCGTTCAATCTCCTCGGTTTTCGTAGGGCACTCTGACTTGCTCAAGGTGATCCCACTTCCCATAGGAAGAAAGCCTCTCTTAGAGTCTTTCATGTTGAACCGATCAAGAATTTTATCAATATAAGTCTCTTGACTTAATGCTAGTATCCTTTTAGATCTATCCCTATAGATCCGGATACCTAAGATGCGCTGGGCCTCTCCTAAGTCTTTCATTTGGAACTGTATTCCTAGCCACTCCTTTACAGAAGTGAGCATTGGAATATCATTCCCAATGAGTAGTATGTCATCTACATACAAGACTAGAAAAGTTACTTTACTCCCACTAAACTTCATGTATAAACACGGTTCCTCGACGCTTCGAGTAAAACCATTTTGTTTAATTACATGATCGAAACGATGATTCCAACTCATGGATGCTTGTTTAAGACCATAGATGGATCTCTTAAGCTTGCATACCTTCTTAGGGTTTGATGGCTCCACAAAACCTTCAGGTTGTGTCATGTACACTTCCTCTTCTAGAATCCCATTCAAGAAGGCGGTTTTGACATCCATTTGCCAAATCTCATAATTATGAAATGCGGCAACCGCTAAGATAATCCTTATGGATCGAACATGGCGCTGGGCAAGGTTTCGTCATCGTGAAAGACATGAACTTGGGTGAAACCTTTGCCACCACTAATATAGCTTTATAACATCATTATGTTTGTCTAAAATGCCACTT
>JAIUZE010012581.1:0-15711 GCA_022085475.1 Heliosperma pusillum | reverse complement strand
TTAACGACTTTATGAATTTTCAAGAATGGGAAACCGTGTCCAGATTTTCGCGTCCTGTTTATCCGATTGAGGTAATTCAGTTTTTCGCTTCTGTTTCTTTAACTTCTGGAGTGTTGAATGCCGTTGTTAATGGCCGATCAATTTCGGTCTCCATGACTGATTTTTGTACTCTGTTTTTGGTTCCTGATGATGGAATCAAAATTGACCCGAGTACGTCATGGGACGAACTATCGGACCCGGCAAAGTTGGAGGTGAAGCGGTATTTTGATGATGGGGCTACTTTATCTAGTTGTGTTTTGGCGGGGAATGTGTCCCCAAAGTTGAAGTTTATGTTAAATTTTTTGTGGAACACCGTTATTCCGCGTCGGGGAGGACGAAATAAAATTGCTTGTTATGAGATGATGGTTGTGAAAAATTGGTTGGAGGGTAACCGGGTTAATCTTGCTTTCCTTGTATTTTCTCGTATTTCACAAACTGCTTTTTCGGTAACCGAGGATAAAGTTTATTCGTCCCTTGATTTACCTTACGGAATGTGGGTGTCACGGCTACTTGAGTCGAAAGGGGTTGTTGATTTGGATATTTATGGTGTTACCTTAAAGGATGAGATGTGTGATACGTTCTTGAAATTTATGAAATTGGAGGCTTGTGGTCCGGAATTGATGTTTATGACCAAGGGTGGTTCGAGTATGGTGAAATCGGTGGGGATTGATTTTTCGGGGCTCGAATCTAAAGTTGGATGTGTTTATGGGTAAAGTAATGGAGCGCCTTGATGCGCAAGATAAGAAAATTGATGCGGTGGTGGACAAGATTGTTCAAACCGTGGCAAGGGGGTCCACTAGCTCCACCCGTGACCATGGTGGGTCGGGTGTGAGTGGTGAGATGAGGTCTTGGATGACGGGAGTTGATGGTTGCCTAGCCAAATTTGAGAGGAATATTGTCGATATTCGACAAGAGATGTTTAGGCAACGGGATCGGATGCAATACTTGGTTAGCCAAGGAGGAGCTTTGGTGAAGAGTGGTTCGGAGATGCGTGAGGGCATGCACACTATTCATGATGCGACGGAGGCTCTTTCTTTGAAGGTTCGGAACTTCGGTGTATGCCTCACCGCCCAAGCTAATCATGTGTCGACGTGCCTTGATCGTCTTTCTACTCTTGAGTACCGCACCCGACCCGGTTACATTGACCCCAACATCATCCGCCAACCCAAAATGCCTTGATCTTCTTATCTTAGCTTGTTTGTTTCTTAAAACTACTAATCCATTCGGCCCATTTTGGCTTACTATACTCTATCCTATTCGGCCCACATGGCACTTAACGATTTTATTGTGGTTTGTAGTTTTTAATCGACATTTGATATTTGATTTGCTTGATATATATCGTTTAGTATTGCGTAGTTTGCATATCTATTTCTTGCCTTGGAGTATGTTATTCTAGTCATTTTATATCCTTGTTCTTGTCTTTTCAATGATGCCAAGAGGGGGAAGAAATGATATGATTTGAGTCTTTGCTTAAGCTTGCTCCTTGTCAAGACTCGTTATCTCTTAAAGTCTTTCAAGTTATAACTTTGGCTAAGTTGTTATGTTCTTGCGATCAAAGTTGCTATAACTTTGGAGTGTTTTGTTGAGGGGGAACCATACTTAGTCACATTGTTAAGAGGAAATCATAAGAGACTTGTCATCATCAAAAAGGGGGGAATTTGTTGGACCAATTTCATAGTTTTGATAATGACATGTGTTTACGTGATAATATGTTTTACTCGATATATCATATGCGTGTAATTGTGTGCTTTAGTCTTATTATAGCTAGCAACAATTATTAAAAGAAAGATCAAAGTTAGGCATAACTTTGACAAAGACTGTGAGACAAAGTTATAACAACTTCAGGAATAACTTTGGAAGTTTACATGGAAGTTATAGCTACCCAGTCATAACTTTAAAGAAAAACGCTTCAAGTAAGATCTAGCTCAAATAACACAAGACTCAAGATGGAGAGTCTTTGTGATCAAGATGAAGAGATGATCCGTATACTGAAGATCTTTGTGAAGATTAGATAGTATAGGTCGTCATTCGGTAACTATTCCATTCGAGGGATTTTAAGTTCAAAGTTATAGTTTTAGCCTATAACTTTGGATGATAAATGTTGATGCATGATTTTGGAAATAAAATGTTTTAAATTTTTTCAAAAGTGAAAGAGTATTTTTATATTTATCAAAAGTTTTAATAGAGAATATATTTATGAGATTCTATTGGTTAGTAATACAACTTATGGGTTGTCATGCTACCTAGGGTTTCTAATATATTCTATCTCAATTTGTTGTTAACCTAATAAGGCCACCTAGGGTTTGAGCCACCTAGGGTTTCGTGTAAACCAAGGGATTGTGCCACCTAGGGTTGCGTGCCTCCTAGGGTTTCGTGTAGCTAGGGTATTTCGGCATATCTAGGTTGCTTCCCTTGTTTACCTTAATCTAGGATTCTATTATATTTTTACAACAATATTTTGAGATATTAAAGATAAATATACTTCTAAAAGATAAACCAAATAATATTTTGAGATAAAGATATTTCTAAAAGATAAGCAAATATTATTTTATGGTATTAAAGATAAATATCTTTCTTAAATATTATGCTAGGGTTTTAGATCTACTATAATTCTTATTATAAATACTCCTTCACATATCAATTGTATTGGACACGAAACACACGAGTACAACACGGCACATATACTATTTGTGTTGATTTTCCAAAATCGTTTTAAAGCAAACCTTTGAGCAAAATATTTTTTATTTTTAGAGTTTGCTTTTCAGAAGAGTCGTGCATCAATTGTTATCAATCGCTTGAGTGAAATACGTTATTGGATAATAGTACATCATTATAAGCTTACAATTCTTTAACGGGAAACAGTGTGAGTTATATAGTACTTTCTTATTAGCGTAAGATAGTATAGAGTATTTAGCGATACTCGCCTTGAGTTATAATCATAGTGTTGATTATACGAGTGGGTTGATAATTTTTGTAATCCGTAGAAAGGTACTAAGAATTATTAATCGAGAATAGTGGACGTAGGTTTCAACGTGTGAAACTAAACCACTTCAAAAATCCGTGTGCCTCTCTCTACTCTCTTTACTTTTCGTTATTTCGTTACTTGCGCTTACTTTGATTAATTAATTAGTTGATTTTAATTCATAAGATCAAATAGTTAATTACATATCATATAAATCGAAAAAGTGGGGCTAGTTTTTAATACTCAATTCACCCCCCCTCTCTTTCGTATTCGATCAATAGACTCTACACACACAAACCAATTAATCATACAATCAATCATTATATCATGTTAATAATTCACTTTCTATAAACATAATTAAAGGAAAACACCTAGTTACCTTTTTAGCGTAAAATCTACGATAAATCCTCTTATAGAATATAACAATCTTCCTCCGGATTGTCCACGAAGCCTTCACCATCATCATCAACACGTGCCAACAATAATAATAATCCTAATTAATAATCTAGCGCATAAAACTACTAAAAGATGGAAATAAAATATAAAACTTACAACGATTGAAGAATAGATTTGCTAGGATCGATCTCGGAATGAAGATGAATGAGTAATGATGAAGAAATATGGAAGAAGGGGCACGAAACCCTAGGGAATGGCCTGCCACCACACGGCACAAAGGGAGGAAGGAGAAGAGACAATTAGGTTTAGGGTTTTCAAATAAAAGAAAGTGAAGGAGGTTAGGTTTAGCTTGGTATTTATAGAGAAGCTAATAGGCACTAATGTTTAATTAGAAAATAAGCCAAATAAGAAATAATAAGGAGGATTTGACCCAACAATGAAGTTATACTAACATTAGGTATAACTAAGATTAATAAAATAAGGATTTCCGAGAAATAATTAATTAATTCGCATAAAATAAATAGCGGAAATTTTAGGGTGTTACACTTATGATACCATTGAATGGGAGTTTGTATATTCAATTCTGACGAGTCTTCAGTTCCCTCCTGAGTTTATCAGGTTAATCCTTCAATGTGTTACTACTACCTCGTACTCTATTGTTCTAAATGGACAGCCTTATGGTTACTTTCAGGGTAAAAGAGGGCTCAGACAAGGTGATCCCTTGTCCCCTCTTTTGTTTACCTTGTGTATGGAGTACCTCAGCAGGATCTTAATGGTTAAAGGAGATATGAAAGGATTCAAGTTTCACCATCTTTGTAAAGGGTTAAAGTTGAACCATTTGATGTTTGCTGATGATCTACTAATTTTTTGCAAGGGAGATATCAAGACTATCTTTATGTTGTTTGAAGGCTTTAGTAGTATTTCAAAAGCTTCGGGTTTGCAGATTAATTATGAGAAATCTGAGATCATCTTGAAGGGTGTAGACAATGACACCGAGGATTTCATTATTGATCATACTGGTTTCTAGAAAAGGCTCTCTACCTTTCAAATACCTTGGAGTGACAATCTCTAACAAAAGGTTATCAAAGATTGACTGTAATGTGCTGGTTGAGAAGATGATTGACAGGATTAAGGGATGGAACAAGAGGAAGATCTCTTATACTGGCAGATTAACCTTAGTTAAATCAGTTCTGAACACTCTGCATAATTATTGGGCTCAAATTTTCATCCTCCCTGTGGGTGTGATTGATAAACTCAAGGCTATGTGCATGAATTTCTTATGGGAAGGGGAGGATACCTATTCCAAGGCCCCTTTAGTAGCTTGGTCTACACTTTGCAAAGGAAAAGATCAAGAGGGTCTAGGTATTTTTGACAGCAAGCTGTGGAATATTGCAGCAGTAGGAAAGTTGGCTTGGTGGATCCTTGTGAAGAAAGATCATATGCGGATCAAATGGATTGATAAAATCTATCTCAGAGGAAGGGACTGGCTTGCCTATGAACCTAAGTACTCTAGTTCATGGGCATGGAGAAAGATTTGTACAATCAAGAACTCTTTTAAGATAGACTTTTCACAAGGACTTTGGCTTGATGATGGTGATGGTTATATTATTTCCAAAGGTTACAGTTGGCTTAGTGAAGTGAATGAGGTGAAACCTCCTTCGTGCAGAATTTTTCGGAACAGAATGAATATTCCTAAACATAATTTCATTTACTGGTTAATCTGTCAAGAAAGATTGCTCACTATGGACAGGATTCAGAAGATGGGTTTTGGTGGGGATGCTACCTGCTTCCTCTGTGGTGCTAGTCCTGGAAATCATCATCACCTATTTACTGATTGCTGCTATACTAAGAGATGCTACAAATGCTTTGAAGACTGGATTTTGATTCATCATAGAGGAGGTTACACAATCAATGCAATGCTAAAGATGAGGTCATAGAATGGATTCAGAAGGAAAGTTTACTGGTCTCTGTTTGTTGCCATTCAATACGGGATATGGATGGCTAGGAACAGATGTAGGGGGGACAACTATGTAACTAGACCTGAGGCACTTCTACAGGAAATCAAAAACCAAGCTAGACGAAGAATAATGCATATACAACTGGGTGCTATTAGATTGGATGATGCTCAATGGTGTCGAGACAAAGGTTTAATGTAATGGTTTGTTGCTTTGTAGTTAATAGCTTATATTGATGTTTCATAATTCTTTGAGGATTTACTAGGTTGTATAAGTTTGGACTTGTTTTTGATTTTAATAGAACTTACATTTACACCTAAAAAAAAATCTGTTTGCATAAGAGTAAAATTCATATGTGAAAAAGTACGTCCATTTTTTATTGGATTGCTCATATTTATACTATATATATATATATAATCCGGAAACCAAGGGGCAGTAATGGAATGACGTAAATTTATAAAACTTCATATACTATATACTTTTAGTGTATAAAGATGATACTTATTATTAGCATATAATAAATATTATATAAGTGAGTTGAGTTTTGGAAACTATAAAAATAATAGTAGTTATTTAAATATAGGAAAGTAGGTCACTTTAGAAAAATAATTAGATTATATATTAGTTTGATAAAGTTAGCGGGATATATTGAAATTAGCTATAAAAATAACGGGAGTAGTCAAAGTAACAATGGTAACCGCGAGAGTAGTGAAATAATAGTATTAACATGAGATGTAGTGGAAGTTATAATATTAACAACGAAGAGTATCAATATTCATACAAAAATAGCGGGAGTTGTGAAAATAATAAAAGTAACCGAGCGAGTAGTCAAAGTAACTAAGTAAGTATTAACCGGGGTTGTAGTGAAAGTAATTCCCCTACTACTAAAAGAATAAGTCACCAATGAAATTTTCCTGCTCAAATTTCACTGCAATAGATTGTGCCTTTATTAGCTACTTATTCTTTAAAAACATTATAAGTTACGCCCATAAGTGATTATATCATCATTAGATTATTGAATCATGTGTTGTATAAGAAATTCACATATATAAAACAACTAAATATATTTTTATACAAAATTATTAACATATTTTATTTTTAAATATTATGTTTAATAAACTTTTCTATCATAATATACTCCATCAGAATAACCTCACAACACCTGAAAATTAATGCATACTCCCTCCAATTTTACATGTTGTTCCCTCTTTCTATTTTGATCTAAGTGTGGTGATGTTCCCTCTTTCCTTATTTGTGAGTAGTTGTGTGGTCCAAATTTAATTGAATGTGGGGTAGTGTGTTTTGTGTGGTCCAAAGTGATTTCCTTAATCCTTGTGTCCAAAAGAAAAGGGAACAACATGTAAAATTGGAGGGAGTATAAAATTAATGTAATTTTCTAAGATACGAAAACCAGCTCGATATACAACATAAAATCACACTCTATTATAGATTTCGATATTTTTAAGTATAATAATTATGACTCAAGAAACATAATATATAAGTACTTGATTTTGTAAATGACAAATTAGGTTTTTGTATGGTTTTATATAGAAAAACTGTTTATTTGTAAGGTCTTACGCATAAATGTTTGATATGACGAGTTGTAATGAAATACAATTTTTTTAACATAAATTATAGAGTAAGACAGACCACTATTAAAATAATCTGTTCATTTAAGGCTAATGAGTGAGTTGTGTTTTACACATTGCGACCGTCTCACATTGTAAGACCGTCTCGCATTGTAACTTTGTAAGACCTATCAATGCAATATTATCCCAGACTAAAAACCTAAAATTCTCTAAACAATAGATCTAAAATACCGTGCAATAGCACGTGATCTATACTAGTAGTATAATAACGAAAGTAATGAATGCATCTCATCATTTGTTTGCTAAATTTTACAGCTACATTATATAAAAATATATTATAGATGGTAAATTTATGAATTCTGCAAATGACACTAGACATGGGGAAAAGGGCGGGTCAGCCCGGCCCGGCCCGGCCCGACCCGGCCATCTGGCTATTATGACCCGGCCCGACCCGGCCCGTTGCCAGACCCGTTCCAGCCCGCCCCTCCCCCCTGGCCGGGCCCGGGTCCATGATTATTAGCCCGGCCCGCTCCCCAGCCCGCCCTCCTGGCCGGCCCGGCCCGGCCCGTCCTTGGCCCGCCCCACCCAAATATAGCTGTTGGAGTTGAGTCCCAACGGCTATATGCCATTTTTCTTATTTTTTTAATTTTTTTTTGTTTTTTCCCTACTTAATTTCCTATAAATACCCCCTAATTCTAACACTAATCCTCACACTTTCTCACTTCTCTATCTATTCTATTCTACATTTTTACATATATCAATTTTCAAGTTTTTATAATAGTTACAATATAATTTTAATACTTACTATTATATAAAAATATAAAAATTATAATTATATAAAAAATGGAAGAGGGAAGAGATTATACTCCGGAAGAATTTGAAGCCATGTTTGCGTCTCAAGAGGGTAATAAATTTTTTTTTCAATTAGTGTTATTATTATATTTCAATTTCGATTTTTAATTAGTGTTATTATTTATTTTACTACAATTTTTTTTTGATTCACAATTTCACATATCTAATTATATTATTTTAATTTATTGTAGGTTCTAACCGTAATGAAGAAGTTGAACAAGGAGAAGAAGAAGAAGAAGCGGGTGGAAGTAAACATCAGGAAAAGTGTCCTATGTATGGAAATATTACGAGAAAGTGCCCGTCCCAAATAAACCAAGGCATTTTCGTTGTGTATGCACGGTTTGCCGTGACATAAAAAAGATTATGAAATCTTATGCTTGGTCCATTGGAACCGGGTTTGGAAGTATGAGTCGGCACTTGAGGAACGACCATGGTATCACCGCAAGTGGTGTTGGTAGCCAAACTCAAACTCAACTAAGCGGTTTCATGAGTGAACAAGCCGGCGGAGGTAAGCCTTTCTTTTATTCCCAAAAAAATATGATTGATCATATGGCCACTTTTGTTAATCTTGAAGAGTTGCCTTTTACTTATGGTGAAAGTGTAAATTTGGAAAATTTAATAGGCTTGCTTTACAACCGTCTTATTCTCATGTTAACCGTCACACTTTGAAAGATCGTACTATGGCACAATATAAAGAACAAAAAAAAGAATTGATTGCATATTTTGCTAATTTTGATGGTAGAGTAGCATTAACTAGTGACACATGGACTTCAAAACAAAATAATCCATTTATGTGTGTTACCGTCCATTGGATTGATAATGATTTTTTTCTACAAAAACGTATTATTGCTTTTGATATCATGGAAGAAAAACACACCGGTTATAACATTTATTTGCGTCTTAAGAAAACGTTAGATAAATTTAATTTGACTAAAAAGCTTTTCTCCATCTCTTTTGACAATGCATCGGCTAATACTAAATGTATTGATTATGTTCTTCAAATGGATGATTTATTGCTAAATGGTGATCTTGTGCATGTTAGGTGTTGTGCCCATATTATTAATTTGTCGGCTCAAGAAGGACTTGCTTTTTTAGCACCACTTTTAGAACCCATTAAAACTTGTATTAATTGGACTAGAAATGCTAGATCGATGAAAACACAATGGAAAACATTATGTGATAAACATGGGTTACGAAATAAACAATGGGGTACCGATTGTGCCACTAGGTGGAACTCGACATATAAATTGATTAAACAAGCTTTAAGGTATAAAAATGTTTTAACTGAGTTTTATAATAGTCACCAACGTGATGAAGATGCAATGATTGATAATAGTATGTGGACAATTGCCGCTAATGTTTGTAACTTATTAAAACCGTATTACAATGCCACCAACGTTTTTTCTCTTGTGTACGAGCCTAATGTGCATTTTTATACTTGAATGTTTAAAAATTGTTATTGCTTTTAAAACTGCTGAAAATGTTGAACCATGTTTAATACCAATTGTTGATGATATGAAAACAAAATGGGTAAAATATTTTACTTCTTTTCCATATATATATGGCGTAGCTTCCTTATTAGATCCATGTGTTAAACAAATAGGTTTAACTAATAGTTTACTCTTTTATTATGAAATGCTTAATATTATCGACTTTGATGTTGAAATATATGTCCAAAAATGTATTGATGTTTTACGTGAATTATGTAAGATTTATGCTAAGGATAAGGGGGAGTCTTCTTCTAGTAGTTCCGTAACTACAAAAAGCGCTCGTTTCGACGACCAACTTCATTCTATTTTATTTCGGAGAACCCAATCCTCATCGTCCTCCACTTCTACTCTCGCTACAAAAGAACTTGACGATTATTTAACGCATGGGGTTGATACTAATGATACGGATTTCAACATCCTTCTTTGGTGGAAAGCCCGTTCCATCCAATTCCCCTTACTATCAAAAATAGCTAGAGATGTGCTTGTTGTTCCCGCTTCTACGGTTGCGTCGGAATCCGCTTTTAGTGCAGGTGGAAGAGTTCTAGATGATAAAAGATCTCGTTTGGCTCCCCCAACCGTAAAGATGTGTGTGTGCAAAAGAGATTGGGATCTAGCCAAGATAAGACGTCAAGGGGCAAAGGAGTTCGACCCATTAGAAGCCGACGAGATAGTGGCTACCGATGCATCATCCGGGAACTAAAGATACACCTCCAATCCATAAAAAGGTAAGTCGGGTAAGTAAAGAACTACGTCGGCTTTGATTCTTTCGAGATACGTAGGCACCTTAATAATTATAATTTTTTTACTTAATATCAAATTAAATTAATTTGGTATTATTTGAAAGAGTTATATTCATTTTGATCAAGCCCTTTTTAAAAAAAAATTAAAAACCCATTATGTCTTTTATATTTTGTCTCTTACATTGTGTTCTTTATAGTATGTATTTTATAGTTTGTCTCTCCACGTCATGTAATATTTCAATTCGTAGTCATTTAATATGTAAGTCGTTTCTATTATGAAGGAAATGAGGAATGTATGCCATTTTAATTATGTAAGATTGTAAGTTACTAATTATTTAATTATCGTATTATGTAAGTCATGAGTATGTAAGGCGATTCTATTATGGAGGAATGTAAACCATTTTAATTATGTAAGCTACCAATTATCGTATTATTTTTTTTCTTTTCTCCACATTTAAGTTCAAAAAAAAAAAAATCGAACTACTCTACTGGCCCGGCCCGGCCCGGCCCGGCCCTGAATAAACCCGCCCACCCCAACCCCACGGGCCAGGCCCGGGTCAACACTCAAAGAGCCCGGCCCGGCCCGGCTCAGCCCGCCCTCCCCAACGGGCCTGGCCCGGGTCAGACCAGGTGAACCCGGCCCGCCACCGGGTCAGCCCGGCCCGGCCCGAACCCGGCCCGGTACCATGACTAAATGACACAATTTTATAATTCTGTTTCAAGAATTAAAATTTTAATGATAAATAAAAGGATGGTGGCGGAGCCAAAACGGTTCTATAGGTGAGTCGAGAGTCTTTTCTAGACTTGTTGGGCCGCCAAGCGTAGCTTATTTGAGTGAGTAGTTGTGGTATTGGAGTTTCCCCAAGAGAAGGAGCAATAGAAGAACGATTAATTAATTAGTTAATAAGCGGCATCGATGAAGAAGGTAGCATCCAAATTGATACTTATCTTGAATGATCCAGAAGGATTGGGAGCTTCAATCTACAATGCCCTCCAACCCAACCTTAATTCTTCTCTTCAAATATCGTAATTTCCCTTTCTAACTTTACCATTTTAGTACAAATCAGTTATTTGTTGCTTAATCTACTAGTCTCTTGCACTTTCCGTAATTTGGGTTCCTTTATGTGTACAGTGAAAACAAATTCGAGCTCTCCTTGTTAGAATACGGTATTAAGGATCAAAAAGCATGTGGGCATCTTGCTAATTTTATTGATAACAAGGGTTCCATTCAGGTACCCCTTTAATTGCTCAAAATCCGAGGGAATATTGTTTTTATGTTACTCCCTCCGTCCCCGCCATTTGTTTACCTTTCCTTTTGGCACAATTATTAAGAAAATGGTAGGAGACCTCTTGTGGTTATGATGACACGTGGACAATAGTTCCATTGTGTGGTTGATCAAATCAGGGGCGAGGCTAGGAATTCTATAATGGTGTAGCAGAATTAAGTCTATTATTGAAAAATTATATTTATCGATATGGTTGTCTTAAACGCATCACATATATAATTTTGATCAATGTACTCTTTTAAATATTGACAAATTTTATAATTTTATAATTTTCCTTTTGATAAAGAGATACTCCGTACTTAAATAAGAATTTAACTCATGTGTTAATAAAAAATGTCGAATAATTGAGAACAAAATTAAGAAACTCAAAGAAGAGAGGAAATAATAACTTAAAAAAATTACGGAAAATTCACATGGTACCCTCGAGGTTTGCCATTTTGCACGAAATACCCAAAATTTTGATCTAGAAAACTTTAAGAGGCCATAACTCGGGTTTACGAGATCAGAAAGTGACGATTTTTTTTTCAAATCGATCGTCTTTCCAAGTACTACAATTTGAAAAAAAAAATTGTCGAGTTCGGAATTCGTAACCAAGAGATATGCTCGCTCAAAGTTTGTTCGGTCAAAAAAAACTTTGACATGCAATAACTCCTAGCTACGGGATCCAAATACAATAATTTTTTTTCCAAGTCGTAATTCTCGGAAAGATGATCGATTTGAAAAAAAAAATCGTCACTTTATGATCTCGTAAACACGAGTTATGACCTCTTAAAGTTTTCTAAATCAAAATTTTGGGCATTTCGTGCAAAATTACAAACCTCGGGGGTACCATGCGAATTTTCCGAAAAAATTATCAAGGAAAACGAACCATAAAAAACAACTTGAAAACTAACCTAAAAATTCCTTGGCTAAGAACTCGGATGCCAACCCAAAAAACTATTTTAAAAGCTCTCAATTGATTGCAATAATAGTCCACTACCATCTAGGTAGCACTTACACTTTTCCTAATTAGCCGTCCCGCATCCGACACATAGACATACGGACACTTATAAACAAAGAATGAGAGGTCGAAAGACTAAAAAAGATTGATTAGTAGATGAGTTTAGGTGGGAAATGAGAATGAATTATAATCAAAGTCAAATTTTAACTTCAATTATTTACATTTAATATCAAATACTAATACATAAATAAAATTGTGGCTTATTTATAACTATAAAATATATATTTTATTAAATTTAAATAACGTGTCATATGTCCTAAATTTCAAGGGATGTCGTATCACGTGTCCGTGTCCGTTTTTGTGCTACCTAGACAACCATAATGTAAATTTTCAAGTAAAAAAGAGATAATAATTAGACTGTTTTGCTTTTATTAGGCTATTTACATTATTCATTATCTTTTTGAGAATTGGTGTTTTACCTGCAATTAATATGAGGATTAATGAATTAAAGAACACTCCACCTAACTACGTAATAATTGTTTACTTTGAGAATTATTATAGGGTCAAAGAAACTAAGCATTAATTAGTCTATTTATAAATTAAATAATGGTGTAGGATGTAAAAAATTTCACATTAACTTTTCTATTAATGGTGTAGCAAATGCATCACCATAGTAATGCATGGCCTCGCCCATGGATCAAATTACTCATAGGTTACCTTCCTAATATAGACACCCTAAAATGGAAATGGTAAACAAATGACCGGGACGGAGGGAGTATTTACCTATTGAAGTTGTTAGTGATCCTGTCAACGACACCTTCGGAGCGTCTTCTACTACTCCCTCCATCCCACTTTTATCGTCCTATTCTCGACCATTTAAGATATTTGGTAAAATTACAACCTTGTCCCTTGAATTAAAGAGAATATGGACCATTTCTTTTTGATGGAGGAATGGTTGTTAGGAAATTAGGGGTAATATTAGTAGTTTATCATTTTACCATACTAATTTTAGAAAGAGTACAATTAATTTGGAATGAAATTAGGGGAAAAGAAACAGTTTTTTTGGTAAACTCCTGTCAACAACTTCTTTTGTGGATACAGTTTATGATTTTACTGTAACTTAGCAAGGTCTTTTTTTTCCCGTTAACTCCTGTTTAAACAATGCGTATTTAGTGATAATACTGGTTGTGAATTTGTGAATAACAATGGTTCTTGGTTGTGATTATAAGTCTGATGGGATGAACGTGAGTTCAGAATATTTATGTTGTGGAGTGATTTTTAGTTTCTAACTTTTTGTTGTAAGTTAATTAACTGAAAATGTTTTCATTACCAATGGTGGCGTATAGTTACTCTTCTTTGGTTTTGGATTATGATTAACTAAGGAACGTGGTTGATGGTTCAATGTGTTTTTCTTTTGGTTTATTGTGAAGTATCAACCACTATTTACAATTCTCGACTCTATTTTCAATACGATTCATCCATAAGCAGCAAATTTCATCACTAATTTAGAGGTAAAGCTGCGTACATCCACCCTCCTCTTACCATGCGATTAAGGGGACGTGTTGGGGTCATTTGGTTATTTAGAATTTTGGATATGCAAATACAAGAGGAAGGGAGAGGAGGGAAGAATATGTTGGAACTTAGAAGTGAGAAATTTACTCTATTTGGTCATTTCAAAATAGGAGGTGTAGATGACTGAACAACAGACTAATCATAGGTTGACCGCAAGCTAGGTTGCCCGAGTTCCAAGTGGCGAGCCATATGAACGCAATAAAGAATAATGTGATGGATTAGTTGGTGGAAGTGTGGAACTAGAAGAATGAAGAGATCGGCGAACCTATGGTTGATCTGCAGATGGAGGGGAAGGTTAAAAATGAGGAGTTTCTATATTTTTGTAATTGCTTTTATCATGAACATGTGTGGGGAGAGTAAACAGTGAGTTCATTTATGGGGGAAAATTATTTTATTTTATTAGTCTTTGGAAACACAGGTAGACTAGTTATGCAGCAGTGGATTTTCTCTCTCTTTTTTTAGAAGAGGATGCAGTTTCTACCTGACTGATGGATGCATACTGTAGGAAAATGAGCTCTCTGTTGTTTTCCTAATTTTTAAGTTCTTCCTTCTAACGCTTTATACTGTTATACAGTAGATTTTTTGCAACAAGTAACACTGTTATAGTGCCCTATTCAAACCTTAATTAGGATAGATATCGTTTTATAAATCGAACTTGTTCCTCAAATTTGAACCAAAAAAGACGTTCCCTTAAAAGTCTATGCCTAGGAAAGGATTTTAATTGTGGAAGAGGGAGGAAAAATGGACCCCTCTTATTCTTCCCACTAGACCTTATACCCGAATTGCTATCTTAATAATATAAACACCCTCTATCCACGTTCCTTCAAACAACCTCTTTAGTTATTTTTTATCACTTCTTTGCTGGGGCGGATTTAGGGGGGGGGGGGTGGTGGTCTAGTTTTTAGAAATTAATATCTATAGGTATCATAAATAAGCATGAACATATTGGAGCTCAGTTGGTAAGAGTCTCGAATTGCCAGCACAAGCTCTCAGGGTACGTTCGATTTTTTGGAGTGACATTTTAGTAAGAATTTTTATAAGTGACTTGGGCCTCGGCCCCCGTATCTAATTCTTGTAGTTTTAAATAGTCAAAAATTGTTTGGAGCATGACTTGAACCCTAGATCTCCCATTGATATAGTAACTTCTTACTTATCCAGTGTCAACCATTAAAGCACGTGTGATTATTATTCAAATAAACATTGTATTATGTTTATATCTTATAACAAGAGAAATTTTCACTGATAACATCTACTTATAAAGTATTTAAAGTAGAAGATTATTTATTATTGAAAAAACTCATAAAGGACCAATTATTTTTTCACGTTATTACTTTATACAACATTAGTTTATGATTAAAAAAATTTCGAAAATAATGTTTTAGATGGAAGATATGCATTGAAAAAAATTTTGTGCCCACCATTAACTATAATCCTAGATCCGCCACTGCTTTGTTACAAATGAGATATTTATTAGCACCCTTTTCACACAACATATTTTCAATCTTCAATTCACTTACCTTGCTATACTGATATGAGATTCTGGAGTTTGAAATGAGGGATTTACTCTTTTTGCAATTTCCAGTAAGCTGTGTTTTTGTTTTTGGTAAAAAAGTGGTGATGTGAGACACACCGTTTCGCACACATCCTTTTAAAAGCAAATTTCCCTTCATATAACAGTTTTTACTTCAAACAACCAGCACTTTGAATCATGCAAATAACCGAAGGAATCAAATTCTATGAAAAGGTCTTTTTTGGTAACTACTCCCAGGTATAAACACCTTTTTTATAACTGCTAGTGCTCCCTACCTAAAAAAACTTCAAATACTGCTACCTTAATATTTACTCAGGTCAGAACTTACTAGTTACTACCCAACCCCTCTGCCACGTCAT
>JAIUZE010012579.1:0-20666 GCA_022085475.1 Heliosperma pusillum | reverse complement strand
AGAAGCAGATTGAGGAGCTTATGATCAAAGGGTTTGTGAGGGAGTCCCTAAGCCCTTGTGCTGTACCTGCTCTACTAGTGCCCAAGAAGGATGACACCTGGAGGATGTGCACTGACAGCAGAGCAATCAACAACATTACAGTCAAGTATAGGTTCCCCATTCCAAGGCTAGATGACATGCTTGATGAGCTAAGTGGAGCTCAGGTCTTTTCTAAGATTGATCTAAGGCAGGGTTACCATCAGGTGAGGCTCAGAGAGGGGGATGAATGGAAGACTGCATTCAAGACAAAACATGGTCGGTATGAATGGCTTGTCATGCCATTTGGACTATCCAATGCACCAAGCACCTTCATGAGACTTATGACAGAAGTGTTGAGGCCTTGTTTGGGTAGGTTTGCTGTGGTTTACTTTGATGACATCCTAGTGTATAGTAGCAGCAGAGGGGAACATCTCAGGCACCTTGAAACAATCTTTGGGATCTTAAAGGAGCAGAAGCTGTAAGGGAAGCTAGAGAAGTGTACCTTCATGGTTGAGGAGGTTGCATTTCTAGGGTACATTGTGTCAGGAAGAGGAATCTCAGTTGATCAGGAGAAGGTTGCAGCCATTCAAACATGGCCTACACCTAAAACCATCACTGAGGTAAGGGGGTTCCATGGGTTGGCTTCATTCTATAGGAGGTTCATCAAGAACTTCAGTTCAGTTGTAGCACCCATCACTGAGTGCTTGAAGAAAGGGGAGTTCAAGTGGACTGAGGAGGCCCAACAATCCTTTGAGAGGATCAAGAGGTTGATGTGTGAGACTCCAATCCTTAAACTACCTGACTTTGATCAGCTGTTTGAGGGGGAGTGTGATGCTAGTGGGGTTGGCATTGGGGCAGTGTTGATACAAGGGCAAAAGCCAGTTGCTTATTTCAGTGAGAAACTGAATGGTGCCAAGCTCAAGTACTCCACTTATGATAAGGAATTCTATGCCATCATCAGAGCAGTCATGCATTGGGGGCACTACTTGAAGCCAAAGCCTTTTGTTCTGCACTCAGATCATGAGGCATTGAAATATATCAGTGGCCAATACAAGCTGAATCACAGGCATGCCAAGTGGGTAGAGTTTCTACAATCCTTTACATTCTCTAGTAAGTATAAGGAGGGGAAACAGAATGTTGTGGCAGATGCACTGTCAAGGAGGCATTCTTTGTTAGCAGTCATGGAGCAAGGGGTGTTGGGGTTTGAATTTCTGAAAGAATTGTACAAGGAGGACCCTGACTTTGCTGAGGAATGGATCACACAAACTGGAGGAGGAAGGACTCAAGGGGGGAAGTACATGCTGCAGGAGGGGGTCTTGTTCCAAGGAAACAAGCTATGCATTCCAAGGGGTTCTTACAGGGATCTACTCATCAGGGAAGTACACTCAGGAGGACTAGGGGGACACTTTGGGGTTCAAAAGACACTTGAAATACTGCAGGATCAATTCTATTGGCCCAGGATGATAGGGGATGTTCAGGTTGTCCTCAGGAGGTGCTCCACATGTCAACAAGCCAAGCGCTCTTTCCAGACTGGACCTTACACTCCACTACCAGTGCCAAACAAACCTTGGGAGGATGTGAGCATGGACTTTATTGTTGCACTACCCAGAACACAAAGAGGTAAGGATTCTGTAATGGTTGTTGTTGACAGGTTTAGCAAGATGGCTCACTTTGTGGCTTGCAAGAAGACTGAGGATGCGGCAAGTGTTGCTGAGCTATACTTGAAGGAGATTGTGAGGCTACATGGGGTTCCTAAGTCAATAGTCTCAGACAGGGATGTTAAGTTCATGAGTTACTTCTGGAAACCACTATGGAGACTCTTGAAGACCAGGCTTTTGTTCAGCACTTCTCACCACCCTCAGACTGATGGCCAAACTGAGGTCACAAACAAGACTCTAGGGAGGATCTTGAGGTGTCTGGTAAGCAAGTCCTTGAAGGATTGGGACTTGAAGCTAGCTCATGCTGAGTTTGCTTTCAACAGGGCACCCTCATCTGCAACAGGTCACAGCCCATTTGAGGTTGTCTATGGGATTAATCCTCTTATGCCACTGGAATTAGCTAACATACCAAGGGAGGAGGTGAACTTTGATGCAAAGAGGAGGGTTGAGCAGATGGTGAAGCTTCATGAGTCAGTCAGAAAGCAAATAGAAAGGGCAAATGAGAGGTACAAGAAACAGTCCAAGGTTCCTAGGTCCAAGAAGGAGTTTGTGCCAGGGGATTTAGTGTGGCTCCACTTGAGGAAGGAAAGGTTCCCAGCTAGGAGGAAGAACAAACTCATGCCTAGAGCTGATGGTCCATTTGAAATCATAGAAAGTGTTGGTCCTAATGCATACAAGGTTGATCTACCAGGAGACTATGGAGTTCATGGCACTTTCAATATAGGGGATCTCAGTCCATACTATGGGGATTCTGGAGATGAGGAGGCTACAGGCTTGAGGACAAGCCCAATTCAACCAGGGGAGGATGCAGCAGGAGCTGGGGCACAGGGCAGGGCAGAATCCAACAAGGGGGATCAAGGGGTGAGCATTGGTAACCAAGGGGAGGTCTACATGGGCATCCAGGGGGCAATCTGGGGACAAGGGATGGGTAACAAAGGGGAGAATTTCAACCTGATAAGTGCTAACCAGGACCATGTCACAATGAGGGTCCATGACAGCCAAGACACGAGCCAGGACATGAGCCAAGACACGAGCCAAGCTAACCAAAGACAAGCCTACCCACACCCAACCAGAAAATCACAAAAACAGCCTACAACAGCCACTTGGGGAAGCCATAACTACCACCACACTTCAAACCACCAGCTTCCACCAAGCCCAGCTAAAACCTTACCCACCTAGGTCCAAAAAAGTCCTAGGGAACCAGTTCCAAAACACAACACAACTACCCTAAAAATCCAAATCAAAACAGCCTACCTAACGCATAAAGCATAAAGCAGTCTTTCCATTTCTAGCTAAAAACTGAAAGACTATCTCCAAAAGTCTTTCCTTGTCTTCCCTACTATTAGAACTACTGCAGAAGAAGGTCAATGAGTATTAATGAGCTTCGTCCACAAGCTTCAAGCCAACACCAAGCAACAAAGCACAACCTGGAGCATGTCACTGTCATATGTCTGCAATTGTCTGTTTTCAGTTTTCTTTTGTATTTTCAATCTGAATTTGTAGCCAGTAACTTGTCACGTTTATGTAGATTAATCCTGGCCCTCAGATGTTATTCTAGGGTTGTATTAGATCAAGCATTGAGGCCTATATAAGGACCCATGCTCTTTTGTATAAGGCAGTTGTTATTGAATGAAAAAAAACTGAGCATTGTTCTCATTTCTAAAATCTTTCCAACTTATGCATTGTCTTGGTTGAAAGTCAGGCCAGATAACTTCCTGTGCTAGGCTGTGGTTGTTGATCTAAGTGTGTGGCAAGTTAGATATCCCTGTGCATAGACTGTGGGGTGTTTGCTTGTTGTTTAGTTCAAGCCTGCTTACCTGTGCTTGGCTGTGGTAAGGAGTCTTAGCTAGTATAGTTTGTTGTTTGATTCCCTGTGTTGAGCTGTGGGAGTTGAGTAACATCCATATCCAGTGCTAGATAGGAGTCTAGGGTCCAATTCCTAACACACCCCTATAATATCACTGCAATGGCTCCTCCTCCTCTCTTAGGACTAGATATTTTTCTTTCTTTTGATTACAATAACATAATATCTAAATAATATCTAGATATTTGATTTAGTTAACTTAATATCTAATTATATCTAAACAATTACCATAATATAATTATAAAACCCGAGTCAATCCCGTAACAACAATTTCAAAACCCGACTCCATAATTCCTCTATATTTACACGGCTACTCCCTCCACTCTTACTCACCACTTATCTTTTCATTTTACACTAAATCAACTTAATACCTTTTTAATACTTTCTTTAATCGTTCTTGGTGTTCTTCATCGTTCTTCATCGTTCTTCATCGTTCTTCATCGTTCTTGAGCAAAATTGTCACAAAACCTTTGTTACTTGTTCAAATCCGTCCTAACTTATATTTCTAGAATCTTCTCTTCGCTCTTCATCTCCACGTACGATTTATTTTCAATTCCGACAAAATCGTTTTCAACACTTTAATTATGGAAAATCAAGTTTTAATTCTAATAATGTTATTCTTGTCATTTCTTATAGGGGAAGATTTTGAAGACGAGTTTGGTGACTCGTATATTTTAGGAGAAGATTAGTAGACGGGTTTTTACTTCTTATTTTGGTGCTACTTGATTTTGTGCTAGCTAAGGTAACGATTCCGAGTTACTCGACGAATTAATGTTACATATCTTTTGTTTTAGTTTATATTATTGTTACTTACGGTTTTTAACTAGTAATATGATAAATGGTTATTTTTATTATGTTGTATGAATTTTTAATATGTTTAGTGTTCTTGACATATTTGGATGATTAGTTCATAATTATAATTTTTAGTATGAATGATGTTGAATTGGTTGTTAAAAATGGATGTTGTTAATTAAAACATGTTGGAAATAAATTGGGTATTGTTTGTTGTGGTGGCCGTGTAAGGGTGGTTGGAAAACCAGCCCAAACCAGGCCGGTTCAGGCCGGTTCAGGCCCGGTCAAGGCCGGTCTGGGTTGGTCCGGGATTTGGTCTTTGGGTTTGTGTCGATACTTGATTGTTTTGTTGTTGTTTTGACGGGTTTTAAATATGTTAAGCATGCGGGAAAATATTAAGTAACGGTTTTATAAAAGACGACCAAAACCGCCCAACTAGGCCGGTTCTTGTCTCGGCCCAAAACAGTCCGTGGGTCCCCTTTGGACTTGTGACGGTTTTTGAGTTTATCGTTATTATTATATTATGTTTTGTAATATTTAGCAAGTGGGAAATTTTAATAAGTAAATTATTTAATTAAAAAGGTTTTCATAATGTTATTATTTCTCACATGTTAGAAATTATAATATGAGATTGTAGTTTAATATGATATCCTTTAAGTCAAGCGGGTTTCGTAAGATTTAATAATTCACATGTTAGAAGTTGGAATAAAATAGCATGAAATGAATATGATGATTTTATGTTCAAGTTTAAATGGTAAAGACTCTATTTCTAGCCGGTTTGACCAAACGGGTTTGGTCAAACTAAGATCTAGTCAGCCCCGTTTTGACTGATGACCCGTCGCGGGACTCGGGTCGGGGATTTGTCTTCAGGTAAGGTTTTATTTTAATGAATGAATGAATAAGCCTTAGTAGATATGAGGCGATATGATATTTGAATATGATTATATGCAATTAGTCACATGATAGGAAGTTTTCCCGTGACTGTTTGATTGTATGATATATGTCGTGTTGACTAAGTACCCATAGAGAATTATGAGTATATGGCGTCTTGACCATTCTAATTCTAAATGAGTATCTTGGACCATGTCATAGATAGGCCTTACTATCTTTAACGAGTATATAGTTCATGGTTAATAGCTTTTGTGTCACTGACTTGGGCCTTTTGATACCAAGCCGGGGGCATGGCTGCCTAATTGCGTCCACTTTGGGAATGGAGCCAGCTTAAGTACTAGCCATCTCTGCTTAGGGGGTCGCCTAGTAGAGTTTCTCATAGACGGTTATGTCATGGGACGGGGAAGGGAATAGCTGTTGTCGCTAGGTCTGATCAGTCTAGGACTAGGATGTTTTCCTACCTTGTGGTATAGCCTCGAGTTACAGAAGTCGACTATTGACTGTGCTAAGAACTTATGCCTGTTTGTAGAAGTATTGGTCTTTCATGTTTGTATGATTCTATGAATCTTAGAAGGTGAGATGCAAGCCGGCTAAGGTTGATAGAATTTGGATTACCGGTTGTTAACTGATTCACATGATATTATGTTTGATTAGGGTTTGAGTGTATCAGGGCCATGTTTTAAATGTAACCTCTGAGCCAGCATACCAGCTTCCCTACCTCGTGTTATAGGTTGTTAACAGATTCACATGATAGCTTTCATATGATAGGTTATAGGTTAGTTAATTGTTTCATAACATGAAAAGCATATCGTATATGTTAAGGTTTTGTATTTTCCATATACATCTCTTTTATGTATTCATGTTTTATTAAACTCGACATTTCGTGGCTGGGAGAACTCGGAGTTACTCCCCACTGACTGTGGCTTCCGTGTTTATATTTAATGCGGTTGGCAGGTTTGTGATGCATACTTGGGTACATTGACGAGCTAGCGAGCGAAGTATTTACCTTGGACCTATCTTCGGTTCTTAGGATTGTATATTATTATACACTCTTTTATTTCCGTATTTATACGGGAGATATGTCTTCCGTTTTGGATAATTCTTATGTATACTATTATTTCCTTTTGTTATGAACCTTTTTCTTTAAGACACCTTTGTTATGACGAATATATTTAATAGTAGGTTCCGGTTTTAAAATTTACCGATTTTCACTAAAGTGAACCTATTAGAAACGTATTCTCATCTTTTATTTATTTAAATTTTTTTTTCTTTCCGCAAATTTGAGGGTGTCACAAGCCTACCCACACCCAACCACAAAATCACAAAAACAGCCTACAACAGCCACTTGGGGAAGCCATAACTACCACCACACTTCAAACCACCAGCTACCACCAAGCCCAGCTAAACCCTTACCCACCTAGGTCCAAAAAAGTCCTAGGGAACCAGTTCCAAAACACAACACAACTACCCTAAAAATCCAAATCAAAACAGCCTACCTAAAGCATAAAGCATAAAGCATAAAGCAGTCTTTCCATTTCTAGCTAAAAACTGAAAGACTATCTCCAAAAGTCTTTCCTTGTCTTCCCTACTATTAGAACTACTGCAGAAGAAGGTCAAGGAGCATTGATGAGCCTCGTCCACAAGCTTCAAGCCAACACCTAGCAACAAACACAACTTGGAGCATGTCACTATCAAATGTCTGCATTTTGTCTGTTTTCTTTTGTATTGTCAGCCTGTATTTGTAGCCAGTATTTTGTTATCTTTCAGCAACTAATCGTGGCCCTTAGATGATCCTCTAGGGTTGTATTAGATCAAGCGTTGAGGCCTATATAAGGACCCATGCTCTTTTGTACAAGGCAGTTGTTATTGAATGAAAAAACTTGAGCATTGTTCTCATTTCTAAAATCTTTCCAACTTATGCAGTGTCTTGGTTGAAAGTCAGGCCAGATAACTTCCTGTGCTAGGCTGTGGTTGTTGATCTAAGTCTGTGGCAAGTTAGATATCCCTGTGCTTAGACTGTGGGGTGTTTGCTTGTTGTTTAGTTCAAGTCTACTTACCTGTGCTAGGCTGTGGTAAGGACTCTTAACTAGTCTAGTTTGTTGTTTGATTCCCTGTGTTGAGCTGTGGGACTTGAGTAACATCCATATCCTGTGCTAGTTAAGAGTCAAGAGTCCAAATACATACACACCCCTATAATATCACTGCAAAATTTGCCCTATGTATTTAATGCCCGACCTCTTCTCCACGAAACCCTAATATTATAAATAGATGCTCCAAGCCACACACTCTCATACACTATCTTACACAATCTACTCCTATATTTCATACAATCTTCTTATTAGTTTTCTCTTTAGTTTTAGTCTTTCTAGTTTAGTTTATCTTCTTCTTTTGTCTTTTGTTTCTAGTTTATTTCTGTCCATTACATATCAAAACATTAGTTTAGTTCAATAAGAATTTCAATCTTTGTATCTACTTTGTTGGGTTCAAGAGTTGTAATTCAAAGTACGGTATTTCTATGCGAGGGATTTCTATTATTGTTATCGCTTTCATCGTTGATCGTCACCTAGGTATTCCTAATTTATCCTTTGCTTATTGTTCTTTATTGCTTTCCATTTGATTGTCATTTTTTTTCATTAGATTCATTTTCATGTTGTTATAATCATAGTTTCATTTCTTAGATTGTCATATAGCGTCGTTATTATCGCCACATAGAGAGTCTAAGTTATTGTCAAAATCAACTAAAAATGCTTACCTTAACTTTCATTGTTAATATCAACATAACCATGAGTGAGTAGTCACCTTTCTAGGGTGTGGGGTAGCCATGTTAGATTGATTAAAAGATGATAATTGGATAAAGGAATTTGTGCTTTTAAAACATTGTGTCTATGCATGTTTGGACTTTAACGATAGTTGACGATTCTTGATCACAATCATTGACTAGTGTGGAATTCTTTTCCAAGGTAGATATACAGGAATTGAATAGACAAAGCGTGACATAGTGGATTAAGACCTAGTAAATTGCACTAAAAGCCTGCTAGACCATCTGATCTATGATTGTAATGAACACACCATTCTTACGAACGCTCAATGAATTATTTGCATATCCTAAATCCAATTTTATCAATACGTCAATCTACATGTGTGAACCTATTCCCCTAGATGCTTCTCATTATTGTTAATTTACCATTTGCTTTATCGTTTTCATTTCAGTTTGATTTTATTTTGTTTTTATGCCATTCGTTAGTTTAGACATCACAAAATCCAAAACCCAGAAAATCATTAGATAAAACTCAATTGTGAGACGATTCACAATCCATAGGAAACACCATCTCCCAGAGGATCGACCCCTACTTCCCTAATTACATTAATTTGTTATTAGCCTAGTCTGGGTAATTTATCTTTGTTTCGGGCTTGCGACAGGCACGATCAAATTTTGGCGCCGTTGCCGGGGAGCACGGTTTAGTTTTCCTTTTTATTGTGATTTTTATCACGATTAGTTTTATCTAGTCTTTAGGAACTCAAATTCCTTTAGACCTCTCTTGATTTTTCATCTTTGCTTTTCTATCTTATGCCCAGATCTTCTAGACTAGAGACCCCTATTCCTTTGGACCCCGAACTAGAAAGAACTCTGCGTAGGAAATTAAAGCTATTCAACGAAATTTCAAAAGCTTCTGACATTTCAAGTTTAGATCGTATTCGTGAGAAATACTCGGATATCTTACCTAATCTTGAAGGAGAAGAAGATCCATTCTCATCCCCATTTCAAAAATTCAATCAACTTTCAACCAACATTCCATCTTCATCTTCGCAAGTAAAAATGGTTCGACTTTCTGACCATTCTAAACCCACTGCAGATACACTTCCAAAGGGTATCGCTACACCTCAAATTACAGCTCAAAACTTCGAAATCAAACCTGCCTTTATCAATTTAATAGAGAGAAATCAATTTGGTGGCAATGCCACAGAAGATCCCAACCTTCATATCCAAAACTTCTGTGACTATTGCTCCACGATTAGACAAACTGGAGTATCCCAAGAGCAGATTAGGGAAATGCTTTTTCCCTTCTCTCTAAGAGGAAAGGCAAAACTCTGGATCAATAGTCTTGACCGAGTTGCCTTAGGAATAGTCGACTCGGATGGTCTAGCTCTTGCTTTCTATCAAAAGTACTTCCCACCAGAACGAACCGCACTCTTACGAAGTCAGATTACTGGATTCCGTCAGAGAGGTGACGAAAGCCTTTATGAGGCATGGGAAAGATATAAAGAATTACAAAGAGAATGTCCTCATCATGGCCTTGATTCATGGTTCCTGGCTATCACATTCTACAACGGTTGTTGTGGCGAATCGCGTCGTATCCTCGACTCCGCTAACAATGGTCGTTTCGATAAAATCGATGTAGAGATAGCTAGTGCGACTATCGAGTCAATGGCAATTCACAATTCTCAGTATAGCAACTCGCGTGCTATACCGCTAAAAGCCAAGCAGGATGATTCAAGTAAAGTAGCACTCCTGGAAGCCCAATTAGCCCTTCTGCAGCAACAAGTAGGAAGCTCTTCCCAATCCAAGGAACATATCAACGTCACTAACCACGTAGTGGTATGTGAGACATGAGGGATTGGAGGGCATAGTTTTCAAGAATGTAGAAGTTCAATAGAGCAAGTCAATGCTTATCAAGGATATAGGCAGGGCAACGCTTTCTCAAACTTCTATAACGAAAATACAAAAAACCACCCGTTTTTGTCCTACAAAAGTACCAATGTTCAAAATCCCCACCAACAAACTCAACAACCATTCATACCACACCAACAAAAGCCTTACAATCCACCTGGTTTTCAAAATCAAAGACCTTCATTCCAACCTAACTTCAATCAACCATACCAAAATCAACCTCAACACCAACCACCTCAAAATCAAGGCCAACCAAATGACTCAAGTTTGAGCAAAATTGAATCTATGCTTCTGCAAGTTGTTCAAAAACAGGATTCAATGTTTGCTCAATTTCAAAAGAGTGATCAAACTAAAGATGCTTGCATCAAGATGCTTGAAACTCAAATGGCCCAATTGGCTACCTCTATTACCCAAAGAAAACAAGGCCAACTTCCACCTCATGGTGAACAACCGAGGGACACCGCAAATGCTATCACCCTTAGGAGTGGCACCACTTATACGGAACCTCAGCAACCCAAAGAACCAACAGTTGAGCCTTCACCAGTAGAAAGCCAAAAAGAAACCCAACCATCCACCGCTAAGGAAGCGGAAGATAAGCATGAAAAGAAGGATGAACTTGAAAAGGAACCCATCAAAATTCAAGTACCATTTCCCCAACGTTTGAGGAGAAATCATAAGGAAACCCAGTTCGGTAAATTCATGGAAGTTGTCAAAAACCTCCAAGTAACGGTTCCCTTCACTGAATTAATCACTCAAATCCCTTCTTACACGAAATTTATGAAGGATATTCTAACAAAGAAGAGGACTCTAGATGATGTTGAAATCATCGCATTCACCGCTGAATGCAGTGCGTTATTGCAAAATAAGTCCCCTCCTAAGTTAAAGGATCCTGGTAGTTTCTCTATACCTTGCACCATAGGCACCTACACTATTGATAAAGCTTTATGTGATCTAGGTGCTAGTGTAAGCGTTATGCCCTATTCCATTTGCGAAAAATTGAATATGGGAATTCTGAAATGCACAAGTATCACCCTGCAAATGGCAGATCGTTCTCTAAAACAACCTATGGGAGTTTTAGAAGATTTACCTGTTAGAGTAGGGAAGTTTTTCATTCCGGTCGATTTCATAGTGTTAGATATGGCAGAAGATTCGCAAATCCCTATCATTCTAGGAAGGCCATTTCTACACACTGCAGGAGCAGTAATCGATGTCAAGAATGGAAAATTGACATTAGAAGTAGGTGACGATAAAGTCACCTACAACTTAAACAGTGCAATGAAGAGCCCTATGCTTGAAGAACCTTGCTGTTTTCTTGACATTGTCGACTCAATCATTGATGAATCTCTGTATCCATCAATAATTGAGGATCCTTTAGAAGCAATTTTATTGTTAGAGGATATCTCTGAGAACGACAAATTTGAGATCAGTGAGCTGGAAAGAGACTTGACTGGTAGAGAGATACCGTCTGAAGAAGTTGAGGAGTTCATAAGCTTAATAGATGCTCCTGCCAAGGCGGAAGTACATAAACCTGAACTTAAACCTCTTCCCTCAAATCTAAAATATGCTTTTTTAGATGAGTCTGAATATTGCTCGGTAATAGTGAGTGCTCTTCTTGATGAAAATCAGTTAAACTCACTATTGATTGTTTTGAGAAAACATAAAAAGGCAATAGGATATAAACTTGAAGACCTCACAGGCATAAGCCCCGACTTTTGCATGCATAGAATCAACTTAGAAGAAGGCCAAAGACCTTGTGTTCAAGGTCAACGCCGTCTTAATCCCAACATGCAAGAAGTAGTTAAAGCTGAAGTTCTGAAATTGTTAGATGCTGGCATAATCTATGCAATTTCTGACTCAAAATGGGTTAGCCCTGTCCAATTTGTTCCCAAGAAAGGAGGAACAACAGTAGTCAAGAATGAGAAGAATGAGCTCATCCCCACAAGGATTGTGACGGGAGGGCGAATGTGCATTGACTACAGATATTTCTGTTATCTAGATGGTTACTCAGGATTTTTCCAAATTCCTATCCACCCTGAGGACCAAGAGAAAACCACCTTCACCTGTCCCTATGGTACTTTTGCTTATCGCCGAATGCCATTTGGCCTATGTAATGCACCTGTAACTTTCCAGCGTTGCATGACTAGTATCTTTTCCGATTTTGTTGAGACTATCATGGAGGTATTCATGGACAACTTTAGCGTCTATGGCATTTCCTTTGATAATTGTTTGACAAATCTATCCAAGGTATTGCAACGCTGTGAAGAAGTCGACCTTGTTCTCAACTGGGAAAAGTGTCACTTCATGGTGAACGAAGGTGTAGTTTTAGGACACATCATTTTTGAAAGAGGTATTGAAGTGGATCGAGCTAAGATCCAAGTTATCGAGCAACTGCCTCCACCTGCTAATGTAAAAGGAATCAGGAGTTTCCTTGGCCACGCCGGTTTCTACCGACGGTTTATTAAAGATTTTTCTAAAATAGCCAAGCCCCTGACTGAGCTCCTTTTTAAGGATGCGCCTTTTAATTTCCCGAAGGAATGCCTTGAGGCATTCAACAAAATCAAACGCGCTCTAATCACCGCACCTATAATCCAGTCACCTGATTGGAATCTTCCATTTGAGCTTATGTGCGATGCGAGTGATTACGCCGTTGGAGTTGTTTTGGGGCAAAGAAAGGAAAAGTTCCTTCATGCTATTTACTATGCTAGTAAAACATTAGATCCTGCCCAAATCAACTATGCCACTACTGAAAAAGAACTTCTTGTCATTGTCTACGCCTTAGACAAATTCCGTTCTTACCTTATAGGATCGAAAGTCATTGTTTACACTGACCACACTGCTTTGAAATATCTGCTTTCAAAGAAAGAGGCAAAACCTCGACTTATCCGATGGATCTTACTCCTTCAAGAGTTTGATCTAGAGATCCGAGATAAGAAAGCAGCAGAAAATGTAGTCACTGACCATGTTTCAAGGATAAGAGTAACTGAAATAGGATTGCCAACACCAATTAATGATTTGTTTGCTGATTATTCATTAATGGCGATTACTGACTCTTCTCCTTGGTATGCTGATATGGCTAATTTTCTTGTCAGTCGACAGCTACCTTCTGACCTTTCTTATAACCAAAGGAAACGATTTTTGCATGATGCAAATTTCTTCGTTTGGGATGACCCTTATCTTTTTAAGCAATGTTCTGATGGTCTTTATAGACGATGTATCCCCCAATGGGAAGTTAAAGGAGTTTTAGAAGGATGCCACTCATCTGCTTATGGTGGTCATCATGGTCCGTCCAAGACCGTAGCCAAAGTCTTACAATCCGGCTTTTTCTGGCCCACGATGTTTAAAGATTCAAAAGATTTTGTTATGGCTTGTGACGCTTGTCAACGAATGGGTCAAATATCCAAGAGACATGAGATGCCTCAAAACGGCATATTAGAAGTTGAAATATTCAATGTCTGGGGTATTGACTATCAAGGACCATTCCCTTCTTCTAACGGAAATCGTTATATTCTAGTCGATGTTGACTATGTTTCCAAGTGGGTTGAAGCAATTGCCACTCCCACTAATGATGCTAGAGCTGTGATACGACTATTTAAGAAGATCATCTTTCCACGTTTTGGTGTACCCAGAGCCGTGATTAGTGATCGAGGAACCCATTTTGGAGAGAAGCAGTTAGATACTCTGCTTGCTAAATATGGTGTGTATCACAGACGAGGATTAGCCTACCATCCTCAGACCAGCGGTCAAGTAGAAATCTCAAATAGAGAGTTGAAAACAATTCTTCAGAAAGTAGTCTCAAGATCTAGAACTGATTGGAGTAATAAGCTCGATGACACCTTGTGGGCTTATCGCACAGCTTTCAAAACCCCGATTGGAACATCTCCTTATCGATTGGTTTATGGAAAGGCCTGTCATCTTCCTGTCGAGTTAGAGTATAAAGCTTACTGGGCTATCAAAGAACTCAATTTAGACACTAAGCTTAGCGCTGATAGGAGACTTTTGCAACTCAACGAGCTAGAAGAATTTCGTTTGCAAGCTTATGAGAATTCTCGAATCTACAAAGAGAAAACGAAGCGTTGGCACGACAAGAGGATAATTAAGAAGGAGTTTAATGTCGGTGACCAAGTACTTCTTTTCAACTCCCGTTTGAAAATTTTTCCGGGAAAACTTCGATCACGATGGTCTGGACCATTCACGGTCACATATGTGAGCAAGTACGGCTATGTGGAACTCATGACTAGCAATGGTGAGAGATTCAACGTTAATGGACACAGACTAAAACTCTACTATAGGAATTCTATCATCGGATGTTTAGATATTGTCTATACGGAGCGTCCATCCCCAACCCAATGATTTCAATGAAAAATTCGTCGAGCAAGACGTTAAACAAGCGCTTCTCGGGAGGCAACCCGTGTTTTTCCTTTCTGCATTTTTATTTTTGTTTTTCCCTTTTACGTTGTTTTGGTAGATTTCTTTGCAGATGAAAGAGTTTTTGACGAATCTCTGAAGACCTTCCTTGTCATGTCCAAAAGGCTAGCTTGGGGGAGTCCGCACTGGCTAGTACACTTCATTCTTCTTTCATTTTTTCCTTTCTTCCCATTAAACATCTCATTGCATATTTGGTTTATGTGCTCACATTGAGGACAATGTGATGTTTAGCTTGGGGGAGGGATTGCATTTTCCCTTTTTGCATTTTAGTTATATTTTTCAAATTTTGAATAAAATAGAGAAGATTTTAGAGAGAAGATTCTTAAAATTTTGAACACAATTAAATGTTTTTAATGCTTTGCTTGCTTGTTTACTATGCTATCATGTTACATTTCCCAAACTTAGAGCTTTCAAAAGATAATGATTCAATATTTATTGAATTTTGCATACATGGGGAAGTCTTGTACACAGTAGGCATGGAATGAATCTATAGATGAGTACGCTTGATCTTGACATTTGGCAAACTACATATATTGTAAGGTAGAACCTCCTTAGACTGGTACATCCATACCCAGTCTCATCTAGGTGTGTGTAGTTCTCCTTCTGATGTGTGTCATGTCAAAACGCATAAGTATGGTTCTCATTTCATTTCTATAAAGCATTGCATTCATGATACACTAAGATTTGAAGCCTTTTTCACTTTATTATGCCCCTCAAAATTAGCCCCTTCATACAAATGCTTCACAAAAATAATAGCTACAGATAAAAACTGCCTACCTTTTGAGCTAGTAGCTAGATTATGGTGTGTGGGTGCTCTTTTGAGAAGATTTGTTCTTATCTGTCAAAGTGAATTGGGAAAACGAAAAAGTTCAAGAAGCGAAGTTGTGTTCAGAGAAGAAAAAAAAAAGAAAAAAAAAATCAAAGAATAGAAAAATAGAAAAATCAAAGAAAAAGAAAGAAAAAGAAATAAGAAAAGAAGTTATGAGTATCTCCTAAAAATGTCAAATTAATAGAAGGAGTTTACCCTTGTGTTTCGTGTGTTATAAGTCAATCTGTTGCTTCTGGCTTCGCTATTTGTCTTTTGGGAATTAACCGGAAGTCTGGATTAAGTATTCATTTATCATTGGTCAGTTGCTAGCTCACTATAACCTTCATTTGACCATAACTATTTGTCCACCTTTCACCCATTTCCCAAAGCCTTCTTCTTATATTTCGGCTTCTTTTCTATGTGCATTATGATCTTTGACTTGTGTTTTGAATTGTTTACCATATTAGACTGTGGACAAATTTTCATAAGTCGTAGATAGGTGAGTGTCCCAAACATTTACGCATAAAGAAATCACCTTTTTACATACAATGAGTGTTCGAGTGCGCCGTGAGAGTCCATTTGTCAAAAGATCATGCAAGAGCCGAAAATTCTATAGTGAAATTCTTTGTGCTACGCCGTTATGTAAATCTCAGCCATGTTTATGTATCATTTTTGCTCACGTTGTTTTTGGGTTATGATTCATTATGTTTCCAAAGCTTTATGTTGAGATTTTTTTCTTGATGGTGTAGTAGCCAATGCTTGCAACCTTGTCCTGGTATTGTTTGTTATATTTGCTTGAGGACAAGCAAAGGTTTAGCTTGGGGGAGTTTGATAAGTGAATATTTGTATGATTATAACCCTTAGTTTAGCTCGGTTTTGTAAGTCATTTGTTCTTTGTTAAGCCATTTTATGAGCTAATATCGTCTTCTAGGCGAATTCCTGTGTTCTAACTTGTTTTGTAGGGAAAGTGACGTTTCTACGCCCTTTTTCTATATTCCCGAGCATTTGCCTAGAACCCGACGATTCAAAGAAGAAAGCTTGACCATGTGTAAGGCATTTCAAGAAGGTTCACTAACTTAAGAGAGAGAAGAAGTAGAGACAGTTTCGTAGTTGTCGGAAGACCAATCAATTAGACAGGAGAATTCATCGCTTTACATCATATCCAAACAACAAACCCGATTGTAGAGTCAAGGGGGATGTTGTAAGTCAAGTCAAAGCGAAGGAAAATGAAGCGTTAGTCAAGAGTTTCTAGAAGACGACTTACCCGATCGGGTAAGTGTGTACCCGATCGGGGATGTGTGCTGCTCCAAGCATTGCGGCTCCTTCTTCCTAAATTTGCCCTATGTATTTAATGCCCGACCTCTTCTCCACGAAACCCTAATACTATAAATAGATGCTCCAAGCCACACACTCTCATACACTATCTTACACAATCTAATCCTATATTTCATACAATCTTCTTATTAGTTTTCTCTTTAGTTTTAGTCTTTCTAGTTTAGTTTATCTTCTTCTTTTGTCTTTTGTTTCTAGTTTATTTCTGTCCATTTCATATCAAAACATTAGTTTAGTTCAATAAGAATTTCAATCTTTGTATCTACTTTGTTGGGTTCAAGAGTTGTAATTCAAAGTACGGTATTTCTATGCGAGGGATTTCTATTATTGTTATCGCTTTCATCGTTGATCGTCACCTAGGTATTCCTAATTTATCCTTTGCTTATTGTTCTTTATTGCTTTCCATTTGATTGTCATTTTCTATTTTCATTAGATTCATTTTCATGCTGTTATAATCATAGTTTCATTTCTTAGATTGTCATATAGCGTCGTTATTATCGCCACATAGAGAGTCTAAGTTATTGTCAAAATCAACTAAAAATGCTTACCTTAACTTTCATTGTTAATATCAACATAACCATGAGTGAGTAGTCACCTTTCTAGGGTGTGGGGTAGCCATGTTAGATTGATTAAAAGATGATAATTGGATAAAGGAAATTGTGCTTTTAAAACATTGTGTCTATGCATGTTTGGACTTTAACGATAGTTGACGATTCTTGATCACAATCATTGACTAGTGTGGAATTCTTTTCCAAGGTAGATATACAGGAATTGAATAGACAAAGCGTGACATAGTGGATTAAGACCTAGTAAATCGCACTAAAAGCCTGCTAGACCATCTGATCTATGATTGTAATGAACACACCATTCTTACGAACGCTCAATGAATTATTTGCATATCCTAAATCCAATTTCATTAATATGTCAATCTACATGTGTGAACCTATTTCCCTAGATGCTTCTCATTATTGTTAATTTATCATTTGCTTTATCGTTTTCATTTCAGTTTGTTTTTATTTTGTTTTTATGCCATTCGTTAGTTTAGACATCACAAAATCCAAAACCCAGAAAATCATTAGATAAAACTCAATTGTGAGACGATTCACAATCCATTGGAAACACCATCTCCTTGAGGATCGACCCCTACTTCCCTAATTACATTAATTTGTTATTAGCCTAGTCTGGGTAATTTATCTTTGTTTCGGGCTTGCAACAGGCACGATCATAACCCTAATTTCCATTTCTCACAAGTGCCTCCATCATTCACACAACAGAAAAAGTTAACAGTAACTTTTGAAAAAGATTTCTAGCAAATACAAGGGCATTTCTCAATCAATCTTGGGTGAGACGATTAGGAGGATATCTGCTTTGATATCTGTTCTTAGGCCGAATTTACGAGGACTAAAGGTTATTCCTAATCCCTTTGTTTATTATGCAATTTTGTTTATGACCTGTTAATCATATAAATTGTAATTTCATTATAATCCTGTAAGATTAAAGGGATATATACGGATATATTCCCACATGTGGTATCAGAGCCTTTGGGCTATGAAATTATTTTATGTGATTTTCATAAATATTAAATTGTATGATTATTGAGAGAGAAAAAAAAAATCCGGAATTTTTTTTAAAATCAAACTCTCAGTTTTTATTTTTTTTGCCGTGTTGATTTTTGGTTTTGGGTTCCATTAATGATTCATTCATATTATTGTTTTAATCTGTTAAAGATGATAATATATGAATTTGTTGATATTTTAATTTAATAAGGATTAAATTAGAATGTAAATGGAAATGTATTGGATGTTAATGAACATCAATTTTTGTGCTATGTATTTTCGGTATAAATTGTTTTAGATGTTCATATTAAAAGGTTAATTTGAATCATCTACTTGTATCAATGTTTAATAACGATTAGACATTGTTTGTTTGCACCGATCTAGTTAATATAAGCATAATCGTCTTAAAACCGTTCCAATTTTTGGTGCTGCTACTATAAAAAAAAAAAAAAAATTCTTTTTTTTTTTTTATTGCTGTAGCAGCAGGTGATTTTTTTTAAATTTTTAATATTTTTTTTCGGTTTTTGTATAAACTGTGACACCCTCAAATTTGCGGAAAGAAAAAAATTTATTTAAATACATAAAAGATAATACTAAGACATAACGAAGGTGTCATAAAATAAAAGGTCATTACAAAACGAAAATAATATTCTACAAACGAAATATACAAGACGGGAGACATATCTCCCGTATAAATACGGAAATAAAATAGTGTACAATAATATACAAACTATGAACCGATATAGGTCCAAGGTAAAATACTTCGCTCGCTAGCTCGTCCATGTACCCCAAATATGCAACACCACCTGTTCGACCGCATTAAATATAAACACGGAAGCCACAGTCAGTGGGGAGTAACTCCGAGTTCTCCCAGCCACGAAATGTCGAGTTTAATGAAACATGAAAAACATAAAAGCAATGTATATATAAAATACAAAACCTTAACACATATGATATGCTTTTCATGTTATGAAACAGTTAACTAACATATAACCTATCATATGAAAGCTATCATGTGAATTCGATAATAAAATATAACTCGAGGTAGGGAAGCTGGTATGCTGGCTCAGCGGTTACCATGTAACATGGCCCTGATACACTCAAACCCTAATCAACACGTAATCATGTGAATCAGTTAACAATCGGTAATCCAAACTCTATCAATCCTAGCCGGCTTGCATCTCACCTTCTAGAACTCATAGAATCATACAAACATGAAAGACTAATACTTCTACAAACAGGCATAAGTTCTTAGTACCGTCAAGAGTCGACTTCTGTAACTCGAGGCTATACCACAAGGTAGGAAAACATCCTAGTCCTAGACTGATCAGACCTAGCGACAACAGCTATTCCGTTCCCCGTCCCATGACATCACCGTCTCTGAGAAACTCTACTAGGCGACCCCCTAAGCAGAGATGGCTAGTACTTAAGCTGACTCCAGTCCCAAAACGGATCAGGCAGCCATGCCCCTACTTGGATATAAACCCACCAAGCCGAGACACAAACGCTATCAAGCGACAAACTCCGTATGCTCGTTAAAGATAGTACGGCCTATCAATGTCATGGTTCCAAGATACAACTCATTTAGAATTGAATGGTCAAGACCCTACACTCATAATTCTCTATGGGTACTTAGTCAACACGACACCAACCATATAATCAAACAGTCACGGGAAAACATCCTATCATGTGACTAATTGCATATCAATAATAATCAAATATCATATCGCCTCATATCTACTAAGGCTAATTCATAATCAAATACAACCTTCCTTGAAGACAAATCCCCGACCCGAGTCCCGCGACGGGTCATCAGTCAAATCGGGGCTGACTAGATCTTAGTTTGACCAAACCCGTTGGATCAAACCGGCTAGAAACAGAGTCTTTATCACATAGACTTACACATAAAATCAACATATTCAATACATGTTATTTTATTAACTTCTAACATGTGAATTATTATAACATACCAGAACCCCGTTTGCCTTAACTGATATCCAATTAAACTACGATCTCGTCTTATAATTTCTAACATGTGAGAAATAATAATTTAATGAAAAACCTTTTTAATTAAATATTTTACTTATTAATATTTCTCGCTTGCTAATTATTACAAAACGCGATAAAAAAATGACGATAACTCAAAAACCGTCACAAGTCCCAAAGTGGGACCCACGGGCTGAGTTGGGCCGGACCCCACATGGGCTTGGATGGGCCCACGGCCTGTTTTGACATAAATGGGCTGTTTTACTTTAATTTTCTAAAACCGATTTCTAATATTTTCCCGCATGCTTTAACGTAATTAAAATCCGTCAAAACAACAACTAAACAATCAAACATCGACACAACCCAAAGACCAAAACCCGGACCCACCATGGACCAACCCAGACCGGTCTGAACCGGCCTGGACCGGTCTGATTTGGTCCGGTTCACTAACAACCCCACGGTTCACACCACAAACCCCACCAAATTAATTCCAACTTGTTTTAATTATCAAACTACCATTTTTAACAACCCTCCATACAAAATCATAACTTATTAAAATCATCAAAATTTATCAAGAACACTAAACTTGTTAAAATTTCCTAAACAACATAAAAATCATAACTTATTGAAAATCATCAAAATTTATCAAGAACACTAAACTTGTTAA
>JAIUZE010012578.1:0-53409 GCA_022085475.1 Heliosperma pusillum | reverse complement strand
GATGCAACAACTACTACCCGTGGCCATACGTTCTATTTTACCTAAAAAGGTTCGATATGCAATAACAAGGTTTTGTTTTTTCTTTAATTCCACATGTAACAAAGTTATTGATCCCACAGAGTTAGAGGCTTTGCAAAATCTAATTGTCACTTCTCTTTGTCAATTTGAAATGTATTTTCCTCCTTCTTTTTTCACAATCATGGTGCATTTGACTATACACTTGGTTAGAGAGATCAAATATCTTGGACCCGTTTACTTAAGGTATCAATATCCTTTTGAAAGATTGATGAAAGTATATAAGGATTATACATCTAATAGATATCGTCCTGAGGGGTGTATTGCTGAGCGGGCCATTATCGATGAAGCACTTTCTTATTGCTATACACACTTATCAAATTCCGAATTACTTGGGATATCTAAGAATCGACATAGTGAGTGGATGATGGGCAAAGGTCTCAGGGGTCATGTTCGTCAAGACATGACAATTGAGAAGTGGCATACTGCACACACATATGTCCTTCATAACGAGGATGAGGTCCAACCGTACATTGAGGAACATATGGTCTTCTTGAGGGAGAATCATAGAAATAAAACGGAGAAGTGGATCGCAAGTGAGCACAACAAGACGTTTAGAGTTTGGTTCAAGGGTCGAGTGATACAAGACTTGCAAAAATATCCTGATTGTATTTCTTCCAGATTAAGAAGACTTTGTTTCGGTCCAAACACATTTGCATCTTCTTATGGTTCTTATGCCATTAATGGTTGCACCTTTTACACTCGTGACCAAGATGACATGAGTACGATGCAAAATAGTGGGGTTTGTGTAGAAGCTGAAGCAATGCATTTTTCTAGTTCAAAAGATAAAAATCCAGTTTTAAGTAAGATGCAGTATTATGGAGTTATTAAAGAGATTTGGGAGTTAGATTACACAGATTTCCAAATCGCTGTATTTTGGTGCACATGGTCTGACAGTAATACTGGTGTTCGTAAGCATGAATTAGGATTCACTTTAGTGAATCTTGATAAAATTGGACATAAGGAAGATCCATTCATTTTGGCCACACAAGCTAGACAAGTGTTTTGTGTTACCGATCCTTTGGATAAAAAATGGTTAGTTGTTTTATCTGTAAGGAGTAGGCGGGCTGTGGATAGTTTTAATGAAGATGTTGTATTTGAGGGTTTTGATCGTAACGTATCAAGTTTCGATGATATGGATAATGTCAATCCTTCGAGTTTATACATGCGTGAAGATCACAATGAAGGAATATGGGATAATACCGATACCCCTTCAAGAAAACGTCCTCGCGGTGTTGATACATGAGTAAGTATTATGTTGTAAGATAATGATTTACGATTATAGTTAGAATTTTTATAAATACTATGTTGTCAAAATTACTATGTTTTATTTATTTAATGGTATGTTAATATATTTTTTTGATGAATTTGTAATTTGTTAATGCAGGTTGATCGATGGGTCCAGAAGTGTGTGAAGAAACTAATCAGCGGAAGAAGAACCAAGCGGAGTCTGGTGGTGAGACAACCAAGAAGAGAAAGAGAAGGTGTAAGGAGAGGGGTCGGACAGTGTTAGACTTAGTGTCAAAAGCTCTTAAAGAGAAAAAACCAATTAAATTAGAATGGGATAAAGTGCACAGACTGCCAAAAGGAACCTACGCTGGAAAGTTTAGTGGGTGGGTAGGCCTTACTGCTCGGAGGCATGTTAGCTGCATAGTGGAAACGTGGGATGATGTGGATGAAGTTACTCGACGTTTAATTTTGGATAGTATCACGGTGAGTATAAAAATTATGTACTTTATTTTTTCAATGTCATTTAAATTCTCTTTATTCAGCTTTTCATAAATTTCACTAATTGCGTAATATTTCAACTTCAATCACGTCTGAATATTTGTCAGACGTCTGAATGCTTGTCAGACTGTTGGTAGGATGTAACACTTGGAGCTAATGCGTTTTGTCATAAGTAAGATTGGTCATTTGTGTAGGGCGCTTTCACTGTCCTCGAAGACCGTCATGATTGGTGTCTCCGAAAGGAGGGAAATTTATGGAGAAAGTGGAAATGCACCTTAGTCCGTGAGTGTCTGTACGACGAGACGGGATCTATACAGAGGACACGACCAGACTTGTATAATCACATAACACAAGATGAATGGAATTTGTTTGTGGCATCTCACACTACTAAGGCATTTAAGGTAATATTATACACTTTGTCATTACATTACATGTCAATATATAGCCTCACACATTGAAATAACAAGTTAGTTGTCATGCTTTATAGGAGTAAGTTAACAATTCTCTATTATTATTTCATTTAAAAAAGAAAAGTAATACGGATTTGTGTGAGAATTATTAGCTTTATACAAAATAATAACCATTCTTGTGAAATATAAAGGATCGTAGTGTATTAAAACAAAAGCCTTTTGAAAGTCATATAGGTAAAGGTATACAAATATATAGTACCTGAATATCTGCAAGGTGCACTGAAATCACCAGTAAGTAGTCTAGCATCCTAGTTTCGTGTGCTGAGAACTTGAAATAAAACATCCTATCTAAGAAAGGCTATGACTTGTGTAAAATGTCAGGAAATAAGTGACAAGAACAAGAAGAATGCTTCTATGAAGAAGGGAAAATACTATGGCTCCCGAGCAGGTTATCGAGGAATTGAAATTAAAGTCGTAAGTACATTGTTGTTGTTTAAAATTATGGTTTTTATGCTCTAAAAAATTTCAGATTCGACTATACACATAGAGATAAGCAATGTGTTGCTGTGTTAGCTGTGCGTGTTGCGTTAAGAAACTTCATATTTGACTAATTTGCATTTGATGTTTTTTTAGAAGGAAACCTTTGCCGCCAAAGGACACATATTGGAGAAAGTTGATCGACACTTAACTTGGCTAATGGGTCACACGCCTAATAACGGAGATCAGACCGAATATGATAAGGAAATCGCCTTGAAAATTGTAAGTGAAAATTTTATCACCTTAAGTCCTATGTAGACATTCTACATTCTGAAACAGTTAGCCGATGGTGCTATATGAATGGTTTTTAGCTATTTTCGCAAATACTTGTTTCAGATTCGGTCTTACAAAATGCGTCTTTTCCTGCAAATACAAGGGTTTAAACAAGACAAGGTTTGAAGTATTACAATGTTTAAGATGTATTTGACAACAATGTGAAGCTTTATATCAATGTAAAAATTCTGTGTTCGGTCCTGGTCACGAAAGATGAGATTACAAGAAGAGTAATATAATATTTGTAGCAGGGTAGTGGAAAGTATTTATTTAGAAATCATATTGTTGTTGTCCTTGCATGGTTTAAAATGTCGTCCAGCTTATGAAAGGCGTTGCTCGAATTCCAAGTTCTACTAGGAGTAACACATCATATTTCTGATAATCCCGAGCTGGAGCTCCATAAGGTCCATCGACGCTTAATCTAGGTAAACTGTAACGATTAAAATTTTTATGACTGTAGGAAGCATTAGAAAAAGAGGTGAAGGCAGGTACATTTGTGCCTGAAGGACGAGAAGATATACTTGCTAAGGCACTCGGTAAACCTGAACATGGTGGCCGTGTGCGAGGTGTTCCCGGTGGTATATGCATAACTGAGTATTTTGGGAAGGGCCTCAAAAAGCCGACTGAAGCAGAGCTCCTCAAAGAGAAGGTAACTTATTATGTATATGTAAAATAAGACGGTCTCAAAATATTTATTGTTTGTAGTTTATTTAATTAACTTTTAAGATTATTGTATTGTAAGCCTGTTTTGAGAATTTCTTTCTTACACGCAGATAAATACTTTGCAAACACAAATATCAAGTATGCAAATGATGATGGTGCATTTTTGGCAAACTGGTGAGAAACTAAGTGAAGAAGTATTACAATGTTTCATGAGAGGAGTGTCTATGTGTACTCAAGGATCAAAAGCTTGTGCATCTACGGAGGGTTCTCAATGTATGTCAATGCAAGTGAGTGAGGAGCCTGCCCGGGAAAAGCCAGCCCGTGAGGAGATACCAGATGAAGAGCCACCTCGTGAGCAGGTATCATATTTTCTCATGTTAAGCGGTCTATACTCGAGTCACTTTTCTTACGCAGAATAAGAATAAGAATGAACTATTTTCAGATCATAAAGTAATCTATTTTGACTAGCAGATATATATGGTCTTTTAAATTGTTCTTTTGTTTATAAATAAGTGTTAATTCTTATGTGTTGTGTGTAACACTAGGTGATGAATTTATTTTTTCTGGTTATAGTTGCCTGAAATATCAGTTATATGGGTCATATAAATACGACAATTGCTTGAAATATCGGTTATACTTGTTTAGCCTATAGATTTGTTATAGTGATCACTTTCGCAAAAGATCCATTTAATTTTGACGAAACTTACTATCATATATACGTGACTTAGTTTGAAGCTGTGGTTTTTCTAAATCTTTAGGGTTGGAAAGAATGTGATTTATCACTACCAGGCAATTTGAATAAGACGGTGGCTTCAGGATTGATGTACATGGAAAGTAAAGGGGAATTTATAACTATTCACGGCACTTCACTACTAGATGGCTATAAGAAAGTCGAAGTTAAGAAAGTGCATTCTGGATCGGAAAATGCTAAGTTGCCCGTGCCTGTTAGAGATGAGTTGATAGTATTATATGATGCGCAAGACTCGTATGTTCAGTGGCCTCAGAACCATATTCATAGTCCTAGAAAGGTAATTTTTTATTTTTTAAAAATTTAAAGTATATCTTATACCGAGTTATTATAAATGTTAACTGTTTTGCGAAAATTTAAAAAGATGGAAACCACAATGAAGAAGAAGAATAAGGTGAAGAATCAAGGAAACAAGTCTAAGGCCCAAAAATTTCCACCTTCGATCCCGACTTTTCTTGGTGTAGAAGTTAGTCCCGAGTTTAAGCAAAAATTGAGAACTCCGCTCTTGAAGTCTTTAGTTCACGAGGCTCGCGTACTGAAGACAAGCGGAACACTTATTAACGTTCCTATTGATATGCATGTATTACACCTTCCTCACACTTGTTTTATTTCTTACGAGGAACTTATTCATTGGTGTGACGAAGGCGAGATCGGTGCCTCACACATTGCTATTTTTATGAGGTAAGAACCTTAACATTTGAACCCATTTTTTAATTTCGTGCGCCATAACAGTGGGAAGTTCTAATAGCACCTAAGTATTTTATAGTTTGGATACAGTAGCGAATACATGTGTGGGTAGAAGTTGTGTGGTTTGCTGCTATAGCTTGCTATGAGCCTATCATCACCATATTAACAGTAGCTTGCTATGAGCCTATCAATACCATAGTAACAGTAATTATTGAAACTCCACATTCCACTGCCTGTTTGATGTGTAGCAATTGTGAACGAATATAGCAGTGGCTGTGGCTTTTATGAATTACTTGATAATATTTGTTCAATTTGTTGTAGGTATTTGAGTGATCTTACGGACACTATGAAGTCTACTACTTTATATGGATTCTTGTACCCCGAGCCGTTGTCTAAATTTGCAGCCGTCGTAAGTGAAGATTATCGATCAGATTATATTGCTAGAGCTATGACATGTACGGAGTGTGGAAGGGGTCGAAAACTTATATTTGCGGCTTATCCCGAAGGGTACACATAAAGTTTACTTATTAAAATTTCTATTTAATTTTTCATGGCTTATTACGTTAAAATATTCTCATTGTTGGCTTTTTTAAATCGAAGTGATCATTGGATGTTGGCTGCGATTAGTCCATCGGATAGTATAGTGTATTGGTGTGATCCTCTTGGATATCCGGAGCCTCGACAGTTTTTCGTGGAAACAATTAATAGGTAAAACTCTATCAATAATTTTATAATGAAATAGAGGGCCCATATAGGTGTGGATTATATGTGTGACTCTAGGAGCGCTTTTCATGATATATATTTGGGGAGTATGTATGTTATTATTGCTTCAAAGAGGTGCTTGTATATATGTAGGGCATTCGAGAAAAGAAACTCTATCGATCCACTTGCAGGGTTGGAGGCAAAACCACTTGTTTGGAAATTAATTAAGGTATATCTTCTTTATCGCCAATCCGTACTATTATAGGATTTTTCAATATTTATTTTTGTCATGAGAGTAGATATAATATGTATATATATATTTATCTCATCATGGGGTTTTTTTTACCTTAGTGTCCTCGGCAACCCGTTGGGAGCATCTTATGCGGGTATTATGTTTGCCGATATATGTTGGAGATTATCAAAGGAAGATATGTTAATATTCTCCCAAATGTATGTTTTTTATTTATTTAAATTATTTGCACCTCTTTGTTTTCTCATATAAATTATTTTACTTTAAATATCATATAAAGTAAATTAACTAAATTTTTGGTTTTTTGTGGTGTATAGTTCATGCTTAATGCCCCAAAGACATATACAGTTGACCAAATTGATGAGGTGCGGGATATTTGGGCCGAATTCACACTAAAATTTAAGCCTACAAGGAACGATGAATGAAGATGGCGATCAAAGGTTTTTTAGGATCGAATTTTTTGCACTTGGCTAGATGCAACTAATTAATATAGTTAGGATTGACGAATTTTTATTTATATTTTGCTCAAGGTAGGTTATTTTTTATATTGTAGGCTCTTACAAACATGAAGTTTAATTGTACTTGTAGATACAAATTTAATTGGAAGGTTATTTGTACATAAAACTTGCTGGAATTTCTGAATTGTAACAGGTTTGATTGTTATGAGCCATACGAATCAATCGCGCAGGGATTCCGCTAAAAGAAAAAATATTAAAAAAAAAAAAATGCCAGCTTCAATGAGAACGGTCATGTATCATACATGTTCTGTTTGAAAAGTTCTGGTAAAGGCGCCAAAAAAGGTGGAGGCCTTTAACAAAGATAATAGCTTTATCAAAGAGAACGGTTCCTGTAATTAACCGTTCTAATAGTTGTTACAAAGAGAACGGTTCCTGTAGTTAACCGTTCTAATAGTTGTAACAAAGAGAACGGGTTGACTTTATTTCAACCGTGCTCTAATATCAAAGAGAACGCTTGGCCACACGACGGTTGGATGTAGCTTTAAGAACGGTGTCGGCCCGTTCTCTTTGATCATTATCCTAGTAGTGAATATTACTAAGTGTAGTAATGGTTGTATTAGTAGTATTATTTAAGTGTTCCATATGTATCATCTAGTATATGATACATGTGGAGATTTGGGATAGTCAAGGTGCAACTTATTGGAGTGCTTCTATGCTTGAAGCTTGAAGATGTTCATCCTATAATCATCTAGCTCAAGAACAAATACAAGAAGGAGTCTTGTACTTGTGCCCATATCCGTTTTATTCACAATGTGAGGAACATATCTTTCTCTACTTTGTTTTATTTATTTTGCATGCACTAGATCTTGAGAACTAATTAAAGAGTTAATTATTTAATCATAAGAAGAATCTTATGAGTAGGTATATGAACCCAATAATTGGTATCAGAGCATATGATGTTGCATGAGTTATGGTAACAAAATAAAACTAGAAAATTTGTGATTTATATGATAAAGTCACGAAATTTTGAGCATGAAATACTTTCTGGTACTAAAATGTATTTAGGTCATTTTGATGATTTATGGAAGATTATTGCTTTATTTAATGATTTTTAGTTAAATAAATCCATTTTAATGAGTAAAACGAACATTTTATGACTAAAAACAGTTAAATTTCGAATATGGCTATGAAAGTTTAGTATGATATCACATGCATATTTTACCTACTGTATGTAAAATTTGAGATATATATGATTTATTTTGCATGATTTATGATTTTTAATAGTTAAAAAGGCATAAATAGTGATTATTTAGGCATAAATAGCTAAAATGAAGTTTTGGCTTGAGAAAAATTATCATATGTTACATAAATATTGTACATATCAGATGTATAAGTTGAAAATTAATTAGATTAATTTTCGTGTGGTTTTAGTATTTTATTTGATAAAATCGATTAATGGCAACTATATTTTTCTCTAAAATGATTCGAAAATTTTTTGACCAAATTTTTGACATGCAGATGTTCCTGGAAATGTTCCAGAATATTCAAAATTTTATTTTTGAAATTTATAAATTATTGTAATATAATTTGGAATTATTACATAAAAGTTATGTTAAAAAGGGTCAAAACCGAGCAATAATGCAAAACCGAGTTGAATTATCGTCAAATATTTAGTGAAGACTAATTTTTGAGTCCTAAACAGTTAGGGTAATTAACTTGGGCTTAAATTTGATTTATGCATTGATTTGTGATTTTAATTGGTTATTATCACGCATTTCCATAAAACCGGGTTTATATACGATATAAGGTTATTAGGGCGATTTGGCACATTTATATTGCATGAGTTTACATATAATTATGCTGCATTTTGAATGAATGAATGTCATTTTCATTTATGTAATTTTTGGAATTATGTAATTTGTCTTAGTATGGCCTTAGTTTTTAATCGATATTACCCGAAATGTGTGGGAATATTGATTCGGTTGTAATTTAATGTGATCTTGTATCACTTTTATTGTATAATTTCATTTTATTTTGCAAATGTATAATAGAATAGCCTTGCAATTTTATTATATCATTTGTAATCCCGGAGTTTCCTAAAGACGGTGCCATTTGGAAAGGCGTTCCAAAAGGAAGACGGTGTCCTTGGGTGGCGTGCAAATGAAGTTCAAGGGACCAAGGAGTTGGTTTCCGAATTTGTAATAGTTAATTTGATTTTCTATTATTTTAAGAAGGCCATACTAGGAATTGTTTTTTATGTTTGCATTTTAGTTATATGTTGCATGCATGCCAAATCGCCACTTAATCAACACATGCATTTTATCGAGTCAATCGACCACGTCAATTATAATTATCGATAGTTCACTTATTTTGTTCACTTAAAAGGAGATAGATAATATAAATTGACTTGACCTCTATTTTTGTAATTGAGACTTAGCCTTAACAAATAGTAGAACCCATGAATCCCAATTTCGTAAGGAAGTAGGCTCGGCTCACCGAGATGCTAAACTTATTACGTTGGGTAAGTGGGGCAATAAATTGTTATTGCATCGAAATTTGGTTGAACTCAACGGAAAGATTATGGTCCGTGGCCCATGTGTTCCGGGCTAAAGATGACAATAAAGTATTTCATCGACCAAGAATTCTAATGGTAGAATCGGTTAAAGAGTTAACCCACCAAGTAATATTAATAAAGGTCGTGGAGTCCGTGGCTCACATAAACCCGAGTTGATATAGGACTTGGGTCTTGGAATCATTTATGTAATTGGATAGAGGTCATTATATAAATGCTAAACTTGTTTAAAATGTTTACAAGTATTTTAAAATGATAAGTGTTGATATTTCTTTCAATTTCTATTTTGTAATCCAACTTATTTATTCGCTATATCGGCAATCGATAACGAGGTTCGACCTCCTATACCACAACTCACCACCGTATATTGGCTTAGATCCTTTAAGGATCAATGCAAATTCAAAAAGAATTGTTCTAATATTCGTGAATTGGAATGGGCAACTTTGCCTTGCCACCTAAGGTGATGGTAAGCTTCGTTACCTCAACAAGGCTTCTCCCAACGCTCCTAAATGCAAGGTCAACTAACGCCGTAAAGAAGGCCTATGAGACCTACCAAATAGAATCGGCCACGATCAAGAATGTCTTGATCTTTTCTATAGATGACGAGCTTCAAAGGAATGCCATAAAGATGAATTCCACGTATGAGATATACACTAAACTCGTGACCGTGTTTTCACGAGCTCTTAGTATCATTCAATATGAAGTCGCTTCTTATTTTTCGACCTTAAAAATGAAGAATGGTCAATATGTTTGCTCCCACGTACTCAAATGATTGAGAAGTCGAGATACTCAAGAAGTAACAAGGAATAACGATTCCTGAGCAACTTGTGATTGACCGCATACTCCACTCCCTAAACCATATGAAAGGGTTTGATTAATTTTAGGGTGAACTTCAACATGCGAATGTCACCACGACTCTACATGAGTTGCACAAATTGGTTGTGCAAACCGAGCGTGTTATGGGCTACCACGCTAGCACTAGCAAATATGTTTTTGAACATCAAATGACAAAAACAAAGGGAAGTTCAAGAAGAGTGGACACAAAGGGAACAAGCCCACACATTCTAAGGACAAAGAAAGGCTATTGGGAATAGTTATTCTAAGTCTAAGAAGGGTGTCACCTCCAACGACAAGTGCCATTATTGTAATGGTATAGGCTCTTGGAAACGTAATTGCCCCATATATTTGGGAGATATTAAGACTGGACGAGTTCTTCCAGTTAATAATAGTTCTCCCGGATGTTTATGTTATTGATATTAATCTCAACTTTGGTATTTTGATACAAGTTGTAATTCTCATCCTCCTAATTAGATTAAGGGCATGAGAAGAAAGACAAAGCAAAACAAGCTTTAGGGAATGTTCAAGATGAGGGAGCTAAGGTAGCCACCACATAAAGGAGACCTAAGGATTAGCTTGGCGTTTTTGCTATTTGTCTTTCTAGATATTTTGAATGTCGTTTTCGAACTTTTGGTTTCCGTGTTAGACATGGAAATTGGTTATTATTTCCATTATTTAAAGAACAAATTTTGTACTATACAATGATTGCTTGGTTTTCAATCCAAGTCATTATTTTATGGAATTTATGTTCTAAACTTTTCATTATAGTTAAGATCTTAAACATAGAATATTGTGACAAATTGATCATATGAGAAAATATAATGATTTGATCATTATAATTACCTAATTTATGAATTAGATTCTCATTTATGGACTTGTGATTAAGTATCACAACTTATTTGAAATAAGAAAGATCAATTGCATAGTCAAATCGAGTTAATAAACTCACATTTGGGGATTTACAATCCATATAAGCCCTAAGATAAGATCTTTAAAACACCAATTAGACTCCATACTAGCTATGGAAGGGTTAAGAATCCTAAATTTGTTCAATACATGGATAAGAGTCCAAGTATTTTGCTTAAGTAGAGTGAGTCTATAGAGAAGCTAGAATACTAAAGTCTAAACAAATAAGTCTACTATAGATCGCTCAAAGTTAATAAGAGTTAATACGAGCATTATACCCCACTTATACCTGGAGAACAAAGCTGTTTGTGACTAAGGAATAGAGCTCATGGAGCTATCCTTACAAGAATTTTCTCATTTCCACCTAAAGAAACAAAACTGTTTGTGGCTCATGGTGCTATCCTTCACATAAATAGACGTATTTACTAAAGGATAGAGTGGGAGAAAATATGCCACAAACAAAGAAAAGAGAAAATGTTCTTAAGTCATACAAGGTCGGAAGCTTATAGTGAAAGATTATAGTGAAAATATCTACTTTTTGAAAGTAATATTTATGATCTATAGATTGGGGGTTATAATTTCCAATTCGAATTTGTCGCATAAGAGCCTTAAGAATACAAGATGGATACTATACATATAAAATCACATGGGAAGGTTGGACCTCCCTAGGGTGATAAAGCTTTATTGTAAAGTATTGTATATAAGTTAAAATATAACCATCTTTGAGATCCAAGATTATTGCATCTACACCTCGTTGAAAGTATATGTATGACAAAGTGACAAAGAGTTTTTTAAAGTTTCCTTTCTAAATGGGCATTTAGAAGTGGACAATTTGTCGTACAAAACTTAGGAGATCAATGTGTGATCCTAAGAGAGCACTTGAGATGTTGTAATAATCATTGCATAACAAGAGAGAATGGTTTCCTCGAATAGTCGAAGAGCCATGTTTATGCATGTAGCTAAGTGGGAGCTAGATCTATCATGTGTGGACATGAGGATTAGTGGGAGTAAAAATTCGTCATGTGTGGACATGAAGATTAGTGGGAGCAAAATATCTTCCATGTCTTGTATGTATGAGACATATCAATCATTTGGAATGATGTACTAACATTGCCTTCCGTGGAGGAGTGTTTAGGAAATCATTTCTAGATGAAAGACTTGTGAAAAGCATATTGTATCTAAGGCAAGAATATCTCCCATGTCTCGTATGTAGGAGACATATTGGTCATTGGGAATGATGCACTGACATTGCCTTCCGTGGAGGAGTGTTTGGGAAATCATTTCTAGATGAAAGACTTGGAGAATGTATCCAAAATCTATGGTGATAGATGAGAGAGGATACAAATGATTGCTAATGTTTTCGCCATTAGGCTAATCATATTGCCAAGATATGAACATACCTTGATAAGTTGTATGCTTGGAGCATGACAAGTTGATAACAAATAATCCACATGATAGTCATTGGATAGCCTTCAAGAATGATCATGAGATTCTCGGTGAGAACTATGAGTTTATTCTTATGTTTGGTAATAATAACTTATTTGCGTGTTAAGTGTCACACGAACCCAAGTTTCCAAACCTGTAAAGGATCTGACAAAATCCAAGGCTAAATTTTGTTATATTAAAAGCGAATAAGTAAAAAGGATGATTGAAGTATCGATCATTGTAAATTCTACAAATAGAATCTTAGTACATGATGATGAGGATGAGGTGGATTATAAGGATCTAATAAGTAGACCCTTCCACCAAGATACCCATCATGTGGTTATAATGATAACAAGTGGGAGCATCTTTTAAGATTAAAGAGCCCAAGACTAGATAGAGTTCTAGTGATGTACTTTGAAAACTTCATGTTATTAGGAATAACAATGGGTGGAAAGAAAGGGAGCAATTCATAAAGTTGGAACAAATGGATACATAGTATATCCACCATTTAAGCTTTTATTGCATTTAGACAAGAGGACCATGAAGTGTCGTGGAACTAGTATACTTTAGATTATAACATATGAAGCAATAACATTGTGTTGATTGTTCATATGTGATAATCACATTTATCGTTTGAGTTTCTGAAACTCACTATTGTGCTTTGTAATAATCCAAATAGGTTGTAATGACAACTTTGAACCCTATTAAAGTGAACTGGATTAATATAACATTGGCCCCTAGTTGCTTACACGAGGTGACGTCTCGAAGTGACTAGAGTGTGATGTGATTGATGGCAAGTTCAAGTGTCATGGAGTCATATGAGATGACTAGTCGATCACATAGACGGACTGTATGGGACAGTCTGTCGGGCAGTGACCGCTTATAGAGTTCTGGCAATTCATAAAGCCCGGTCGTGGCGAGAGCTACTATAGTATTCTTTTTGAGTCAATTCTTTAGACTAGAGACTATTCGCCCAAGTCGGCATAGTTTCTGATTAACTTTGATTTTTGCCCCAAGCCATTCTGTAAAAAGGGGTGAATGGGCAATTATTGGGTCATGAAGGACTGTGAGTGAACGAAGGGAATAGTGCGATAGAAATTGTCCAACCCCTTGTCAGGGTTATCCAATATCTCAAGGCCACTCGAGGAGTAGTAAGCTGGAAATGCGTGGCCACGCTCGGAAGGTATCTACGGTAGATAAGTCCGGTCAGACAGTTACTCTCCAGATCGAGGAAACCACTCTAGATATGATCACGTGCAAGTACGACCTGCAAGACACCTTGCATTGAGTGGGAGATTAAAATAGGACAAGAGAATTGGTGACGCACACTTGTTTCGAACAAGTGGGAGATTGTTGGACTGAGTGTCCTCAACAATAGTGCGATCACTTAATTAAACCTCATTAACGAGAATACAAAGGGATGATTAACATTATAGTCAACTGATCCACATTAATCGGTAATGATTGGCTTACTAGAGTTTGACATTACTGTCGTATGACGGTGGTGATCAGTTGATCCCTTGAGGTTACACCGAAAGGACGATTCCCTAATCTTGAATATTAATTAATTATATAACGATACAGATTGATTAATCCCTTAAACAGAACGAGTTTACAAGTAAGAAATATATCTTATTGTAATATGATTAAATAAGATTCAATAATATAATTGTTATATTATAATACTTAATGTTTATGAAACATTTGAGATAAGCATGATTGGTTGATCATAATTACAATTAGTTGTAGATCATATCAACCAAATATGAGATGACCCATTTTATATACATGTGATTATAAATTATTACTTAAAATGTTAAGTTTAATTTATTTGACCTGAAATTGTATTTAAATTAGTTAAATACATAATTATATTATAAGATAACATGTCACATGTCACATGTCACACATATGACATGTGACAAATTACAAAAGATAAAATGGACACCCATGTAATGTGGTGCACCGGTTTTAAGGGGTTGTTAGGGTAGATGTTTAGGTTTTAATTATTGTGCTAATTAAGATTAGACAATATGATTATAACCTAAATGCCTAGAGCTAGTCTACTTTCTTGTAAAGACAAAAAGTATGAAGCATGCTCTCCTCTTCCCATGCTTGTCCGGTTTTGTGTGCTCCATAAGGAGATGTTTTCTCCTCTCATTTGAACACACATCTCATATAAAAAAAATTACAACTTTCTTACACTAGAAAACTTGAGAAGTTTCAAATAAAACTAAGCTTATATATTACTAATGGTTTACAATATTACTAAGTGTAGTAATGGTTGTATTAGTAGTATTATTTAAGGGTTCCATATGTATCATCTAGTATATGATACATGTGGAGATTTGGGATAGTCTAGGTGCAACTTATTGGAGTGCTTCTATGCTTGAAGCTTGAAGATGTTCATCCTATAATCATGTAGCTCAAGAACAAATACAAGAAGGAGTCTTGTACTTGTGCCCATATCCGTTTTATTCACAATGTGAGGAACATATATTTCTCTACTTTGTTTTATTTATTTTGCATGCACTAGATCTTGAGAACTAATTAAAGAGTTAATTAGTTAATCATAAGAAGAATCCTATGAGTAGGTATATGAACCTAACAGATATTAGTTAGCTTAATTTTAGATTTAGATTATAACTTAGTTTTCCGTGTCTAATTTAGCAAATCCGAGACCGTATTCGGAATCTACTCGGATTTAAGTGAGGGTTACGCCTTGGGCCACATTTTGGGCCTTTTCCCCCATTGTTCCACTCACCCTATATAACTTTACACTACCCAATATTTCACTCACCCTCTTCAACCTCACACAAACCACCAAAACCCTAACCACCATTTTTTATCAACTCAAGCTTCGCACAACTCATTAATTCCTTACTCAAATCTCTTGATTTTCAACATAATCTTCCTCTCTTATCCTCCTCTACCTTGTGTGGTAATAAAGTTACCGTCTTTCTCATTTTCAATTTTTCCGTCTTTCTCAAAGGTGAATTGTATTCATCTTTTGTGTCCTGGTGTAGGTGGAGACCTTCAAGACCCCGACAACGATTATTATCTCGTGGAGGAAGACCTAGAAGACGATTGAAGATGCACAAAGGTAACGGTGAAGGGTTACTCGATATCAATGCGTGTTTTAATGCTTTAATTGATGTTTACCCAATGTTTAGTGACGATTATTATGCATTTAATGTGGTTTAATGTTAGTAAATTTTGTTGGAATTGGATGAGTATCCATGGAATTTTTGTTGGTTGGTGTTGTTTGATGAATTTCGTGCGTTTGTAGTCCCAGCCGGCCGCCGGTCAGCAAACCGGCTGGGAACGCGACTGAAGTGAAAGTGTTAATTCGAGAATTTTTGGTATTGTGTAATTCCCGGCCGGCCGACCGGCCGCCGGTCAGCCGACCGTCTGGGACACCCCCATCTTTTTTTCTTTTCCAACTTTTGGCAAGTGTTCCGAGCCGGGTAGCCGGCGGCCGGTCACACTCACCGGTTGGTACATCCCTGTATTTTTGGTGTTGTTTGAATGTTGCTGCATTGCCAGCCGGGTAGCTGGCGGCCAGTCCCCTTGACCGGTTAGCACCACCCGTGTTCCTTTTCCATTTCTTTCCTTATTCTCTCACTTATATTAGTTTGTACGGTTCGTTTATATTATAAATTTACATAATAGCATTATATATTCATGTTTAGAATATATGATATCCCACTCGCTTATATCGCATAATTCGTGACGGTTTTGATATGTTCCCCTTTGAGTCGGTTCTACCTATATTTTGATTTGAGCACTAATCGTTGAGTGCTATGAACTCTCATTCCCCGGCTACAACTCCTTGCTTGTTAGACTGGAATGTCGGAATGAGGAGGTGTAGCCTTGATGCATGTATGCATGTCTTAGTGGGGATATGACGACGTTGTTGGGAGGTGAACGCAATGCGTTGATCGACCCGGCCGTCAAATGTCATATCATTGCAAGGTGGTGTCATTGCATGTAGCGTACCGCTTGATTATGATTCTTGTGTTCTTTCTGCCTCTTTCGAGTAGTTTGACCGAATTTGGGGTACTCGGCTTCTGTGTTTGACCGAGTCTTGGATGCGAAATGTTTATCGTATGTCGAATCGAAACACGTTTATTCCGAGAGTCTGGCCAGGTTTAGTCTAGGACCGTATTATTATTGTCCTCCTACCGGGAGGAAATGAGTCTTTCATATACGAAAAGTTTATCATGTATGGTTCAGGGAAATTTTTATCCCGTGGCGTGTTTCAATCATACTTGCTATGTACATGGTGCTAGTGCCTGTCATTAACCGTGAGAGAGTATGTTACCATAATCGTATGTTTGGATGGATGCCTATATGTTGACTTTTTGTGACCGATGGATGAATTGGCATGGTTTGTATGTCGAGTCTCTATCTTATCAAGTATATGCCACTAACGGTGAGATGTAAGCCCTAGTGAGTATATAGTTGCCTAAGGGTGTCTTCCTCGAGTCTGTCTATAATCTGATGCTTACAGTTTTGTACTTCATGCACCTATATCTTAATATATTGAAATGCTTATTTGTACTTCTCGTAATTCACAGATATTTGAGTCCACCTAAATATTTGAGTCCGTGAGTTACGAGAAGCATATATATATATAGAGATAGGTTCATATGAGTCCACCATTTTTTTTGAGTCCATGAGTCCTCATCCAAGCCTTTGGATGAAGGTGATGGAGGGACAAGATTAAAACAAGATGAAGGGATAAGATTAGAACAAAAATGAATGGACAAGATGAGAACAAGATGGAGGGACAAGATTAGATTAAAATGGGTGGGGTTTAATGAATTCCACCTACACTTACCTTCATATTGTAACAATAAGTTTTTGTAACTTCAACTTTTTATAAGTGTAACTTCAGTCAATACGAGTGTAACTTCAACCATTCTTTGTGTAACTTCAACCTAAATTGTGATTTCGATAATATTAATTTGAATTTATGTAACTTTAAGACAACTTTATGTGATTTTAGACTTTTATGAGTGTAACTTCAATCATTACGTGTGTAACTTCAACCCTTATTTGTGTAACTTCAAGCTAAATTGTGATTCCGATTATATTAATTTAAATTTATGTAACTTTAAGACAAGTTTATGAGATTTTAGTCTTTTATGAGTGTAACTTCAGTCATTACGAGTGTAACTTCAATCATTCTTTGTGTAACTTCAAACTAAATTGTGATTCCGATTATATTAATTTGAATTTATGTAACTTTAAGACAACTTTATGTGATTTTAGCCTTTTATGAGTGTAATTTTAGTCAATTCGAGTGTAACTTCAACCATTATATGTGTAACTTCAAACTAAGATGTGTTATAAGCGTAACTACAGTCTTTACGAGCGTAACTTCAGTCCTTGAAAAAGTCACTTCAGTCCTTAAACATGTCACTTCAGTCTTTTAAGAGTATTACTTCAGTCTTTTAAGAGTGTTACTTTAGTCTTTTAAGAGTGTTACTTCAGTCTTTTAAGAGTGTTACTTCAGTCTTTTAAGAGTGTTACTTCAGTCTTTAAGAGTAAAACAAAAAACAAGATTTAAAATTAAATAAAAAAACATAATAAATTTGAAAAATTAAAAAAGATGTAAAAAGAATATAACAGAAAAAACAGATTTGGAAAAGTAAAATAACATAAAAAAAAAAAAGCAAGATATAATTAAAAAAAAATAGATCTAGAAAGTAAAAAGAATAGTGTCACTTCAGTACTTAATAGTGTCACTTCAGTACTTAATAGTGTCACTTCAGTACTTAATAGTGTCACTAATTAATAGATCTAGAAAAGGTAAAAAATAATAGTAACTTTGTTTATTTTTTGTAGATCTGAAAGGGTGAAGGACCAACTTCAAGACAAAAAAGTAAATAAAAAAAATCTAGGAAATAAATATACATAAAACAACTCTCCACCACCACCACCTAAACCAAGCACGGCGTCGGTGGCAGAGGAGAAGAGGATGGAGCGGGAAGAGGAGGCGGTGGCCGGCAGGAGCAGCGGCCGGCATGTGCCGGCAAGGGTGGCATGGGACGGCAGAGGGCGGCAGGGGACGACAGGGAACGGCGGGAGGGGGCGGCATAGACGGCGGCGGAGGTTTGATGGGGAAGATAAAAAAAAATTAAAATTTTTCAGATCTATTTTTTTTTTGGGTTTGTTGGTGGTGGGTCAGAGAGATGAGGGTGGCAAAGGTGGTATTTAATGGTGGGAAAGTGGAGGGCGGCACAAGGGGTGGTGGTGGGGGACGGTATAGAGGAGGAGGTGGATGAAGGTGGAGGACAGAGACGGCAGTGAAGGTGGCGGTGGGGTCGGGGGTGAGCGAGGAAGGGCGGAAATGAGTGGTGGTGGTGCAGTAACGGTGGTGTCGTGGTGGTGCAGTGGCGGTTGTGCCGTGGTGGTGCAGTGGCGGTTGTGCCGTGGTGGTGCCGTGGGGGTGGGAGGAGTGAGGTGATTTTTTTGGGTTTTTTTTTGAGAAAATTGTAGAGAGATAAAAGGAGGTAGAGAGAGAATGGGAATGTGAAAATGAGTGAAAATGAGGGAGGGAAGGGTATAAGTATTAGGGTTTGAAGGGGATTGGATTGGGTGTGCCTCACAATCTTGGTCATCCATTTTGTTTTAATCTCAGCCTCTCATCCATTTGATTCAAGGGCTTGGATGAGGACTTATGGACTCACTCTTTTGGGATGGACTCTCTTGATCCTTTCTCTCTCTCTCTCTCTCTCTCTCTCTCTCTCTCTCTATATATATATATATATATATATATATATATATATATATATATATATATATATGTATGCTTCTCGTAACTCACAGACTCAAATATTTAGGTGGACTCACCGGATCTTGCCTCTATATGTATATATATGTATGTATATATGTGTATGTATATATATGTATGTATATATATGTATGTATGTTTACTTGTGATATGACTGGGAGTACCCGAAGTTACTCCCCACTGACTGTGGCGTTCATGTTTCATGAATGAACAGGTTGCTTGGCTAGATCTTTTCTTGTTTTTGGGTTCGGGTGTGAGCTAGCGAGCGTTGGACTTGAGGATTCACCCATAGACGTTCTTAGCTAGTTTACTAAACAACTTTTATGCTCGATTACATTTTGGGAGACTATGTCTCTTTGTAGTATTTTATACTTAAGTTGGTATCTATTTGACATTCCTCGTACTCTTCTTCCGGAATGTAAAAAGTTTCAAAAATATCATATTTTCCGCTATTTAAATGGCATGCTTGTTATGTTTTATTTCCTCTATCGCGAGGTTTGTCACAACCCCTCTACCAAAACCGTTTCAGAACCAATATCAAAACCTTTATAAACAGTTAAATCCATTTTCTTGAAATTAAACATTTCCATAACTTGTACAAAAGATCAAATGGTTTTGGTTTTCAAAACTCTTAAAAATCATAAGTCCTTCATTTCATTTCAAACACTATTCTATTTTCAAGAGATGAAACAAAATCAATCATCTTCAATATTCATTTATCACAATATTTCCAACCAATAATAACAATCATTACAAGCATATTAAATATTACAACATTCAGAACAATACTCAATAGTTCAAGAATAGTGTACTGATTAGTGTATACTAATGTATACAAGTCAGTTCTTCACTATCTTGTTTTACATTACGTGTCTCATATGGTTTCTATTATGTTAAATTCTTTTAAGTAACTCATCCCGCTCTATAGCCTTTAAATATGACTTAAGCATAAGACCATTGTAACACCCGTAAATGTACCCTATTTTTATAGTAAAAATATTTTACGAATACTTTTCAGCGAAGTTTAGTTTTAGTCGTAAATTAAATTTCCCGTGTCGAATTTAGAATTTCCGATTTCGTATTTGGATATTACGCGAGATTTCAAATGAATCACGTCTTAAGACGTCCTTGACTTTTCTTGACTTTTTCCACTCACTCTCTACTTATACTAACCCTAACCCTAATTCTTCCTCACAACTCAACTCTTTCTTCCTCACTAAGAAAACCCCAAAGAAAGCTAGCTTCCATTTTTTATCCGTCTTATAATCGTCATAACTCTCTCACTTCTCGCTCAAATTCACGTAAGTTCGTCTTATTCTTTCCCCCTTATCTTCCTCTATCCGTATTGGTAATAAAATTACCGTCTTTCTTTCTTTTCAAATAATCCGTCTTTCTCAAGGTGAAGTATATTCATCTTTTATTAACTAATTGTAGGTGGTGACCTTCAAGATCCCGACGAAGACTACTTCTTGAACGAAGAGGACCTTGACGCGGAGTAAAGACGCAAAAAGGGAACGGTGAAGGGTTACTCGATATTATTTACGTGTTTTACGTCGTATTTAGAATATGATTGTTAAGCTTAGAAATTGTGTTGATGATGATACTTGTTGATTGTTGAGAATTGATATGAGTATGAATGATGTATGATAATAATTGATGATAGTTAATTGTTGATCCTTAGTGAAACATGTTGTTTTCGTGTGATGATGACCCCAGCCGGCCGACCGGCAGCCGGTCAGCCTACCGGCTGTGCCAGTGGCTGTATAACTTGTATGTTACGTAATTTTTATGCATGAAGTTGACCGGCAGCCGGTCAACCGACCGGCAGCCGGTCAACCGACCGGCAGCCGGTCAACCGACCGGCAGCCGGTCAACCGACCGGCTGAGACACCCCTACCTTTCCATTGGTTTTTCTCATGTACCTTTGGTCCCAGCCGGGTAGCGGGGGGACCGGCTGGGACACACTGACATTTCATGTTGATTTTCATATGATACTTGGCGTCAGCCGGGTAGCCGGCAGCCGGTCCCACTGACCGGCAGGCACCTGCTGGACTTTGTTTGTAATTCTTGTTTACGTTTTCGTTTATAATATTTTCGATGGTTCATTTATCGTATAAATTTACGAAATGACTTATTATATTAATTTTTCGAATATATGATATTCCATTCGCTTGTATCGCATGTTTTGCGACGGTTTTTGCTATGTCTTACTTTAAGTCGGTTTTTACAAATGTTACGGTTTGAGCACTATTTTGTTATGTGCTTTGTACTCTCATTCCCTTGGCTACCTCCACGTTCGTAAGGCTGGAATGTCGGAACGGGAATGTATCCTACTTCTTAATTGCATGTGTTAGTGGGCATACGACGACGTTGTTGGGAGGGGAACGCATTGCGTTGATCGACCCGACCGTCAAATGTTGTGTACTTGCGAGGTGGTGTTATTTGCATGTAGCGTACCGCTTGTTATGAGGCTTGAGCTCTTTTCCGCCTCTTTCGTGAATTATCGGCCGAATTTGGGGTACTCGGCGTCAATGATATACCGAGTCTGGCCAGGTTTAGACTAGGAACCGGAACACGTTTATTCCGAGAGTCTGGCCAGGTTTAGACTAGGAACCGTATTATTATCGTCGTCCTACCAGGAGGAAATTAGTCTACATATACGAAATGTCATCGTGTATGCGTTCAGGAAATATTCTATCCCGTGGATGCCTTTTAATCATACTTGCCATGTACACGGTGCTAGTGCGTTTCATTTACCGTGAGAGAGGTCGTCAATGTATTGTTGTGTTTGGATGGATGATTACATGATTGATTATTCATGATCATACCATGACTTGGCATGGTTTGTTTGTCGAGTCTCAATCTTATCAAACTTATACCGCTAACAGTGAGATGTAAGCCCTAGTGAGCGTATTCGGTTGCCTAAGAGTGTCTTCCCCGAGTCTTTGTATAACATGATGGATTCGGATTTGTATTCCATATGCTCTTATCATTATATATTGAATTGCCTATCTATCCTTATCGTATTTCACATGTATATCTATATATGCATGCTTCTACTTTTGTATTTCCTTTTATGTACGTTTGATGTGATATGGTTGGGAGAACCCGGAGTTACTCCCCACTGACTGTGGCATTCAAGTTTTTCATGGATGAACAGGTTGCTTGATTGGATGACTTTTTGCTTGTGGTATTTTGGGTTCGGGTGTGAGCTAGCGAGTGTTGTCCCTGGATGAAACAACTCTAGACGTTTATTAGCTAGTTTGCTAATCACTTTGATATTGATAACATTTTGAGAGACTTCGTCTCTTTGTTGTATTTCATACTTTAGTTTGTAATATTTGACACTCCTCGTATACTTCTTCTTGTATGTATAAAAGTTTAAAAAACTTCATATTTCCGCTATATAATTCACATGCTTGTATGTTTTATTTCCGCATTCGCGAGGGTTGTCAAAGTTCGTATCAGAGCTTATCGCTCCCGACGCACACACGTGAACCCTACACTTAAACTACTTGACCTTGAAATAAAAAATGAGAGATGGGTAGAAGTTAAGGACTTTACCTGGTAGTCTATTTGTTTATGCTAAGTGTTAGGATTAACTTGTTATATTTTTGTTCTTATGAAGATGGTTAGACCTCGAGTAGAAGAGAACGTCATTCTTGAAGCTCTTACTCAATTTCTGAGAAATCAACAAGATGCGACTAATGCTCTTACCGACCAAGTCCCTCCTCATAGAGGTGACAATCGCCAAGGAGGCTATGCTTGGGTGGCTAGCCAAATTGCTATGAGAAATATTACGCCTTATGGTGGAGAGCGGACCCTACCGAGTTCTCGGAATGGTTTCGAGAGATGAAGAAGCAATTTGACTTATACCAAGTCCGTGAAGAGGACAAGGTAAAGATTTTTGAGTGCTTTCTGGTAAGGGAAGCAGACTATTGGTGGTCAATTGCTAATCCCACCGCTATTCTTGAAATAAATTTCGAGTAGGAATGTTTCAAGTCTCTTGTTGAGGACCGATTTTACCCCATGAAGCTCAAGCAGCAAAGACTCAGAGAATTCATCGATTTCAAGCAAGGTGATTTGATGACCCAAGACTTCACCACTCAATTCAACAAGCTTGCTCACTTTGCGCCAAGACTCATCAAGGATGATGAAGATCGAGCTTTTTACTATCGTAATAAGCTTACTGCCTTAGTCCAAAGCAAAGTAAGGAGGAGCTCTTCCTCTTTCGGAGAATTGTATGATGATGCCCTTCGGGCCGAGGACTCCATGAAGGTCATTAGAGACGAAGGGAAGATGAAGAATCCATCTCCTTTTTCCTCTTTCAATCCAAGGTCAAACTTCCAGGACAAAAGACCTTTCTCTCCCTCTTCTTCTAATGCCTATGCTAACCAGAGACGTTCCAATGCCCCCCCTCAAGCTCAAGCTCAAAGTCAATTTTGTGACGGTTGTAGGAAACCCTTTCACCCCGGAGTAGGATGCTATGATAGGCCCCTCTTTTGCTTTTTCTGCAAGAAGCCTGGACACTGCATTCGTGAGTGCCCCGATTGTCAGACTCCCGCACCCGATGCCAAATCTAAAGGATCCAGCTATGTACTCAGCCGAGCCGAAGCTGATGCCCACCCGGAGATCGTGACTGGTAGTTTCACTTCCTTAAATCAACCTCGTTTTCCTTTTACGCCTTCGTCTTTTAATTCCACCTTATCGTAGTCTTTTGATGATGCCTCCTAGCGTTCCATGTATCATGTCCGTATTCTCTATTCTCTTGGGAGGAGTTAATAGGTGCGTTTTGAAGATGTTTTAAATATGGTACCTACCCGCCCTATTGAACTAGTTTCATGTCTAGATGATTATAAAGAATTGAGGATAATCTTAGGATGAAACTCTCCTAGTGGTTTTAGACTATGAAAACTTGATGTTACAATATCATTTTGAGGATCGAAATAAGAATAATGATAGTTGGTTGTTGTGGTTAAGAATTTTAGTGATTTCTTTAAATGTTACTTGGGAAATTGTTGTCTTTAAATGTTGGACCCTAACATTGTTGTCTTTAAATTGTTGTCTTTGTGGAATTTGGATTGGATGACCAAACTTGAGGAATATTGTCATAAGCGAAAACCGATGTATTGAGAGTTTGAAAGAGCTAAATAAATTGATTTACGGTCGCATTGCCCTATGATTGGCAAAATTTAAGTGAAATGAGATTTTGTGACTAATCTCTCTTGAGGTTTTGTAATCTAACTTTTGAAGATTAGAAGGTTCATTGTTAATAATTTAGGATAATGAGTTTTGGAATAAATTGGATCAAAGGATTTCATGGTAAGTCTCTTTTACCTTGTGGTTGATAGCGATCATGTTTCCCTAGATATTGATATTTTGTTGATGATTTCTAATAAGAGTTTTGATGGAGCTAAGAAGATTAGAGTATATAATGAATCTTTCATGTGGGTTGTTAGTTGTGGAGTCTACCGTGCCGATGGAGCTTAGAAGATTCTAATTTTATTTGAATAATTGTGATTTGTTACTCGAAATTTCATGAATATGAAATATTTTTGTAGGAGTCTGATGATTGAAAATGTGGAGGATAAATTGCACTCTCTTGAGGACTAGTTTACTCGTGGAGTTAGTGATGTCGAGTTGCGATCGACATTTGAATTGTCATAAATGGAAGATAGTATTGTGGTTCATTCCTCTCTTTTCCCTCAAATTGATCCTTACTCAATCCGCTACTCTTCAATCCTTTCCCTTTTTGGTCCATTTTGCTCGTTGGACGTACCTCTTAGTATCGCGATTTGTGTTTTCGATGTTCGAGTTCCCTGTAAGTCCGTGTAATGTCTTCTTATTTTGATTTTTATCTTTGAGAAAACCTTCAAATCTCCATATCGTATTTCTAAATTAACTTTTCAAAGTAGTCTAAAGATGGACTTTGTATCCTCTTTTTGGAGAAAATAGATTATTTCGCTTTTATATTTGGATTTTGTGTTTGGTTGGGTGTTTAGACTTGTTATTGGAGACGTCTGGTGACTAGTCCTGCACTTACTAACGCTTGTTTTGATTTTCGATTTTACTATTTCGACATTGCTTTGACTTGGATAACTAGATTACTCGTTCGCGACGGGCACTCCTGCAATCCGTAAATAAAGTTTCGCACTTGTGAAAATAATGCAACAAAACTTGTTGCATTGTCACTCGTTTTTGTGCTAATACAACCGTCCATGGGAATGTCTAAGTACACATCCCAAATGAAGGCAATTTAGGGGATCAACATTAGCATCTTGAGCTTTCAATTGTACGGGCCTGACTTTCAAGCTTCATATTTCAAGTTCTACTCGTGCAAATCCTTTGATTCTTGAGTCATTGGAAAGCTTATGATCTTGGGTATACAATGAATTTAGAATCGGCCCAATACCAGGTACGTAGTTTGAGTTATGGCTGCTACAAGATATCCCCTACAGAAGAGTGCAATGTAGAGATCAGTCTGACCCCCTCTTGCCAAATGGATCATAACTGAAGATTGGAGCATGCTATTTGTGTGATTCCAAATGGAGGGGAAAGATAACTCATTTAGCTTTCAAATGGCGCCTTGGGGTACTCCTACATCATCCTAAAGAGAAAGTTATGGCCTGAGCAAAACGGGTATAGTTAGTGGCAAGTCTGTTGGGTATGTGATTAAGACCAATCTGCACTCAAAGTTGCATAACTCAACATCTACTGAATGTTTAGGGGTGATTCTTTTTGTAGGAGAAAGCTAACATCCATAGCTTTCAAATGCGCTATCATGGGGTTTCAAATTCATCCTGAGCAGAGAGTTATGAGTGTTACAAAATACAATCAGAAGGGTCCATGTCCTATCTCACCCGGTTCAGGTCCAACATCAAAGAGCTTCGTCCAAGGCAACCCCTATTGTGAATTAAGTTGTTCCAAGGCCTAATACTCTTATTTTAGGGTCTTAGGAAGATAAAAGTCCAGGAAAGTTTTTGCTAATTCACAATAAAAGAGCAGGTTTAGCTAAGAACAAACAAATGGGTCCAGATAGGGACATTTCAGCATTGTCTTGTACCAAGGCTGTTTTGGGTGCTATATTTGGCTAGGCAAGACAAGGGCACGACTTGAAAGACATCCTAACCCTTTGTACTTGAAGATGGTAGCTGCCAAGCCCAAGCTCCAAGGTCTTACACATCTTAATTGACCTTGCACAACAAGACAAAGAGGAGCAGCCTGTTTTCTGTCTTATGCTTTATGCTTTATTACTTTATGCTTTTGTATCCTAGTTAGTATTCTGATTTGTGTAAGGCCAAGGCCACGACTTATTGTACATTAGATGATGCATTTGAGACCCTTAGATGTGTCTCTCTTGGCCTATATAAGCCTTGCTTTGTAACCTAATGAAATCAGATTTGATGAATGAATGAAAAATTGAAACCTTTGTTTCCAATTTCTAAACTCATGGCTGTGTGCTTGAGTCCCTTCTTTGCTTAGTGCTAGAAGAGTGTTGTTTGAGTCTTTGCTGAGTTGCTGGAGTCAATTCATCACAACCTCTATCCATTGGCTTTGTGCTTTGGAAGAGTACTATCTTGTTCTTACTTCTTTTCTTATAAAATTCAGAAACTTTCAACACAACAACAAGTCCAATTCAAGTCCTTTGTGTCTTCATTTGTGTGTGTGTCTTACAAGCAATAAAACCTACATAAATCTCTACTTTCCTGAGTATTTTCGTTGCAAATAACCTTAAACCATTTTCGAGATGAACCTCGTTTCATAAATATTTCCCTTATAAAAGTTTTCGTATTAATTTTGAAAACCGATTCTTATCCTTGATACTTTTGTTTTCTACTCTCAAGTTTCGAGGACAAAACTTTTTAAAAGGTGGGGTGATTGTAACACCCGTAAATGTACCCTATTTTTATAGTAAAAATATTTTACGGATACTTTTCAGCGAAGTTTAGTTTTAGTCGTAAATTAAATTTCCCGTGTCGAATTTAGAATTTCCGAGTTCGTATTTGGATATTACGCGAGATTTCAAGTGAATCACGTCTTAAGACGTCTTTGACTTTTCTTGACTTTTTCCACTCACTCTCTACTTATACTAACCCTAACCCTAATTCTTCCTCACAACTCAACTCTTTCTTCCTCACTAAGAAAACCCCAAAGAAAGCTAGCTTCCATTTTTGATCCGTCTTATAATCGTCATAACTCTCTCATTTCTCGCTCAAATTCACGTAAGTTCGTCTGATTCTTTCCCCCTTATCTTCCTCTATCCGTATTGGTAATAAAATTACCGTCTTTCTCGGTTTTCAATAAATCCGTCTTTCTCAAGGTGAAGTATATTAATATTTTATTAACTAATTGTAGGTGATGAGCTTCAAGATCCCGACAAAGACTACTTCTTGATCGAAGAGGACCTTGACGCGGAGTAAAGACGCAAAAAGGTAACGGTGAAGGGTTACTCAATATCGTTTACGTGTTTTCTATGTTAGGAATAGTATTTAGAATATGATTGTTAAGCTTAGAAATTGTGTTGATGATGATACTTGTTGATTGTTGAGAATTGATATGAGTATGAATGATGTATGATAATAATTGATTATAGTTAATTGTTGATCCTTAGTGAAACATGTTGTTTTCGTGTGATGATGACCCCAGCCGGCCGACCGGCAGCCGGTCAGCCTTCCGGCTGGGCCAGTGGCTGTATAATTTGTATGTTACGTAATTTTTATGCATGAAGTTGATCTCAGCCGGCCGACCGGCTCTGACAACCCTCGCGAATGCGGAAATAAAACATACAAGCATGTGAATTAATTTGCGGAAATACGGTATTTTAAAATCCTTTATACATGCGAGATAGAAAATACGAGGAGTGTCAAGTATTACAAACCAAATACCAAATACTATAAGAGACGTAGTCTCTCAAAATGTTAACAAAAGACAAGTTATTTAGCAACTAGCTAAAATCGTCTAGAGGTGTTTCAATCCAAGGACAACGCCCGCTAGCTCACACCCGAACCCAAAATACCAAGCAAAAAGCCATCCATGCAAGCAACCTGTTCATCCATGAAAAACATGAACGCCACAGTCAGTGGGGAGTAACTCCGGGTTCTCCCAGCCATATCACATTAAAAGTACATAGAAGGAAATACAAAAGTAGAGCATGCATACTATAAATATACATGGAAATACGATAAGGATAGATAGGCAATTCAATATATAATGATAAGAGCATATGGAAATACAAACCGAATCCATCATGTGTTACAAAGACTCGGGGAAGACACTCTTAGGCAACCGAATACGCTCACTAGGGCTTACATCTCACCGTTAGCGGTATAAGTTTGATAAGATTGAGACTCGACAAAATACCATGCCAAGTCATGGTATGATCATGAATAATATCATATTATCATCCATTCACGAACACAATGTTGACGACCTCTCTCACAGTAAATGAAACGCACTAGCATCGTGTACATGGCAAGTATAATTAAAAGGCATCCACAGGATAAGACGTTTCCCTGAACGCATACACGATTCAATTCATTTCGTATATGTAGACTAATTTCCTCCTGGTAGGACGACGATAATAATACGGTTCCTAGTCTAAACCTGGCCAGACTCTCGGAATAACCATTTTCCGATTCGACAAGCGATGACATTTTGCATCCAAGACTCGGTCAATCAAAGACGCCGAGTACCCCAAATTCGGTCGATATAATTCACGAAAGAGACGGAAACGAGCTCGAGCCACATAACAAGCGGTACGCTACATGCAAATAATACCACCTCGCAAGTACACAACATTTGACGGCCAGGTCGATCAACGCAAAGCGTTCGCCTCCCAACAACGTCGTCGTATGCATACTAACACATGCAATTAAGCAGTAGGATACCTCCCCGTTCCGACATTCTAGCCTTATGAACGTGGAGGTAGCCAAGGGAATGAGAGTAGAAAGCACATAACAAAATAGTGCTCAAACCGTATCATTTGTAAAAACCGACTCAAAGTGGGACATAGCAAAAACCGTCACAAAACATGTGATACAAGCGAATGGAATTTCATATATTCGAAACATTAATATTATAAGTCATTACGTAAATTTATACGATAAATGAACGATCGGAAATATTATAAATGAAATCGTAAACAAGAAATACAAACAAGGTCCAGCAGGTGCCAGCCGGTCAGGTGGACCGGCTGCCGGCTACCCGGCTAAGGCCATGTATCATACGAAAAAACAACTTGAAATGACAGTGTGTCCCAGCTGGTCAAGTGGACCGGCTGCCGGCTACCCGGCTGGGACCAGAGGCTTATGAGAAAATCAAGGTGAAAAGGTAGCAGTGTCTCAGCCGGTCGGCCGGCTGAGACCTAACTCATGCTTAAACTTCAACGTCACAACAATAATATACAGCCACAGCCCCAGCCGGTGGGCTGACCGGCTGCCGGTCGGCCGGCTGGGGTCCATATCACTCGAAAATCATCATTTAAACTAAGGTTCAACATTTAACAATTATCGATTATCAACATAAATCATCCATTCTCATATCGATTCTTAACAAACAACAAGTATCATCATCAACATAATTACTAAGCTTACTAATCATATTCTAAATACGATTCCTAGCATAGAAATCACGTAAAACACGTAAATGATATCGAGTAACCCTTCACCGTTACCTTTATGCGTCATCACTCCGCGTCAAGGTCCTCTTCGATTAAGAAATAGTCTTTGTCGGGATCTTGAAAGTCACCACCGACAAATAATTAATAAAAGATGAATATACTTCACCTTGAGAAAGACGGAAAGTTTGAAAAGCGAGAAAGAGGGTAATTTTATTACCAATGCGGATAGAGGAAGATAAGAGGGGAAGAATAAGACGAACTTACGTGAATTTGAGCGAGAAACGAAAGAGTTATGGCGAATCTAAGCTTGGAAGAAATGGAAACTAGGTTTTCTTTGGTTTTCTTAAGGAAGAAGAAAGAGTTGAGTTGTGTGAGGAAGTGTTAGGTTATGAGGGAGTATGAGATGTGTAAATGGAAAAGTCAAGAAAAGTCAAAGACGACTTAAGACGGGATTTACTTGAAATCTCGCGTAAAATCCAAATACGAACTCGGAAATTCTAAATTCGACTCGGGAAATTTAATTCTAAATTAAAGCTAAATTTCGCTGAAAAGTATCCGTAAAATATTTTTACTATTAAAAATATGGTACATTTGCGGGTGTTACAATCACCCCACCTTTTAAAAAGTTTCGTCCTCGAAACTTGAGAGTAGAAAACAAAAGTATCAAGTTCAAAAATAATACGAAAACTTTTATAAGGGAAAAACATTTATGAAATGATGTTCTTCTCGAAAACGGTTTAAGGAAATTTTTCATAAGTGCGAAACTTTATTTACGAATCAAAAGGGTGCCCGTCGCGAACGAGAACTCTAGCTATCAAAAATCAAATCAATGTCGAAATAGTGAAAATCGAAAATCAACACAAGTGTTAGTAATTGTAGGACTAGTCACCAGACGTTTCTAATAACAAGTCCAAACATCCAACCAACGCATAAAACAAGTGTAAAAGCAAAAGAAATCTATTTCCTCTAAAACGAGGGTACAAAATCCACCTTTAGACTTCTTTAAAAAAAAATTAGATTAGAAATACGATATGGAGATTTGAAAGTTTTCTCAAAGATAGAATCAAAATAAGAAGACATTACACGAACGTAGAGCGACTCGAACATCGAAATCACCAATCGCGATACTAAGAGGTACGTCCAACGAGCAAAAAGGACTAAATTGGGGAAGGATTAAAAAGTAGCGGGTTGAGTAAGGATCAATTTGAGGGAAAAGAAAGGAATGAACCACAATACTATCTTCCATCTATGACAATTCAAACGTCGATCGCAACTCGACATCACTAACTCCACGAGTAAACTAGCCTCAAGAGAGTGCAATTTATCCTCAACATTTTCAATCATCAGATTCCTACAAAAATATTTCATAATCATGAAACTTCGAGTAACAAATCCCAATTATTCAAATCCAATTAGAATCTATTAAGGTCCGTCGGCACGGTAGACTCCACAACTAACAACCCACATGAAAGATTCATTGCGTACTCTAATCTTCTTGGCTCCATCAAAACTCTTATTAGAAACCACCAACAAAATATTTATATCTAAGGAAACATGATCGCTAACAACCACAAGGTAAAAGAAACTTACCATGAAATCCTTTGATCCTATTTATTCCAAAACTCATTATCCGAAATTGTTAACAATGAACGCTCTCATCTTCAAAAGTTGGATCACAAAACCTTAAGAGAGATTTGTCACAAAATCTCATTTCACTTAAATTTTGCCAATCATAGGGCAATGCGACCGTAAATCAATTTATTTAGCTCTTTCAAACTCTCAATACATCGGTTTTCGCTTATGACAATATTCCTCAAGTTTGGTCATCCAATCCAAATTCCACAAAGACAACGATTTAAAGACAACAATGTTAGGGTCCAACATTTAAAGACAACAATTTCCCCAAGTAACATTTAAAGAAATCACTAAAATTCTTAACCACAACAACCAACTATCATTATGCTTATTTCGATCCTCAAAATGATATTTCAACATCAAGCTTTCATAGTCTAAAACCACTAGGAAGGTTTCATCCTTAGTTTATCCTCAAATCCTTATAATCATCTAGACATGAAACTAGTTCAATAGGGCGGTTAGGTACCATATTCGAAATTTCTTCAAAACACACCTACTAATCCTTATGTTAGCTAATAAGAAAACTACCTCTCAAGAGAGTAGGGAATATGGACATGATGCAAGGAACGTTTGGAGGCATCATCAAAAGACTACGATAAGAAGAAATTAAAAGACGAAGGCGTAAAAGGAAAACGAGGTTGATTTAAGGAAGTGAAACTACCAGGTCGCGATCTCCGGGGTGGCATCGGCTTCGGCTCAGCTGAGTACATAGCTAGATCCTTTAGTTTTGGCACCGGGTGCGGGAGTCTGACGATCGGGGCACTCACGAATGCGGTGACCAGGCTTCTTGCAGAAAAAGCAAAAGAGGGGCCTATCATAGCAACCTACTCCGGGGTGAAAGGGTTTCCTACAACCGTCACAAAATCGACTTTGAGCTTGAGCTTGAGGGGGAGCATTGGAACGTCTCTAGTTAGCATAGGCATTAGAAGAAGAGGGAGTGAAAGGTCTTTTGTCCTTAAAGTTTGACCTTGGATTGAAAAAGGAAAAAGGAGATGGCTTCTTCATCTTCGCCCCATCACTAAAGGCCTTCATGGAGTCCTCGGCCCGAAGAGCATCATCAAACAATTCTCCGAAAGATGTAGAGCTCCTTCTTACTTTGCTTTGGAGCAAAGCACTAAGCTTATTACGATAGTTAAAAGCTCGATCTTTATCATCCTTGATGAGTCCTGGCGCAAAGTGAGCAAGCTTGTTGAATTGAGTGGTGAAGTCTTGGGTCATCAAATCACCTTGCTTGAAATCGATGAATTCTCTGAGTCTTTGCTGCTTGAGCTTCATTTGATAAAATCGGTCCTCAACAAGAGACTTGAAACATTCCCACTTGAAATTGATTTCAAGAATGGCGGTGGGATTGGCAATCGACCACTAGTAGTCTGCCTCCCTTATCAGGAAGAACTGAGCAATCCTTACCTTGTCCTCTTCACGGACTTGGTATAAGTCAAATTGCTTCTCCATCTCTCGAAACCATTCCGAGAACTCGGTAGGGTCCGACTCTCCACCATAAGGCGAAATATTGCTCCTAGAAATTTGGCTAGCCACCCAAGCATAGCCTCCTTGGCGATTGTCTTCTCTATAAGGAGGGACTTGGTTGGCACGAACATTAGCCGCATCTTGCTGATTTCTCAGAAATTGAGTAAGAGCCCCGAGAATAACGTTCTCTTCTACTCGAGGTCCAACCATCTTCATAAGAAACAAAAACAAATTAAGTTACTCCTATCAATTAGCATAAACAAATAGACTACCAAATAAAGTCCTTAACTTCTACCCATCTCTAATTTATTATTTCAAGGTCAAGTAGTTTAAGTTAGGGTTCACGTGTGTGCGTCGGGAGCGATAAAGCTCTGATACCAACTGTGACAACCCTCGCGAATGCGGAAATAAAAACATACAAGCATGTGAATTAATTAGCGGAAATACGGTATTTTAAAAACCTTTATACATGCAAGATAGAAAATACGAGGTGTGTCAAATGTTACAAACCAAATACAAAATACTATAAGAGACGTAGTCTCTCAAAATGTTAACAAAAGACAAGTTATTTAGCAACTAGCTAAGAACGTCTAAAGGTGTTTCATCCAGGGACAACGCCCGCTAGCTCACACCCGAACCCAAAATACCAAGCAAAAAGCCATCCATGCAAGCAACCTGTTCATCCATGAAAAACATGAACGCCACAGTCAGTGGGGAGTAACTCGGGGTTCTCCCAGCCATATCACATTAAACGTACATAGAATGAAATACAAAAGTAGAAGCATGCATATATAAATATACATGTGAAATACGATAAGGATAGATAGGCAGTTCAATATATAATGATAAGAGCATATGGAATACAAATCCGAATCCATCATGTTATACAAAGACTCGGGGAAGTCACTGTTAGGCAACCGAATACGCTCACTAGGGCTTACATCTCACCGTTAGCGGTATAAGTTTGATAAGATTGAGACTCGACAACAAACCATGCCAAGTCATGGTATGATCATGAATAATCAATCATGTAATCATCCATCCACACATAACAATACATTGACGACCTCTCTCACGGTAAATGAAACGCACTAGCACTGTGTACATGGCAAGTATGATTAAAAGGCATCCACGGGAGAAAAACATTCCCTGAACGCATACACGATTCAATTCATTTCGTATATGTAGACTAATTTCCTCCTGGTAGGACGACGATAATAATATGGTTCCTAGTCTAAACCTGGCCAGACTCTCGGATAAACCATTTTCCGATTCGACAAGCGATGACATTTCGCATCCAAGACTCGGTCAATCAAAGACGCAGAGTACCCCAAATTCGGTCGATATAATTCACGAAAGAGGCGAAAAAGAGCTCGAGCCACATAACAAGCGGTACGCTACATGCAAATAACACCACCTTGCAAGTACACAACATTTGACAGCCGGGTCGATCAACGCAAAGCGTTCGCCTCCCAACAACGTCGTCGTATGCCCACTAACACATGCAATTAAGCAGTAGGATACCTCCCCGTTCTGACATTCCAGCCTTATGAACGTGGAGGTAGCCAAGGGAATGAGAGTACAAAGCACATAACAAAATAGTGCTCAAACCGTATCATTTGTAAAAACCGACTCAAAGTAGGACATAGCAAAAACCGTCACAAAACATGCGATACAAGCGAATGGAATTTCATAGATTCGAAACATTAATATTATAAGTCATTACGTAAATTTATACGATAAATGAACGATCGGAAATATTATAAATGAAATCGTAAACCTGAAATACAAACAAGGTCCAGCAGGTGCCAGCCGGTCAGGTGGACCGGCTTCCGGCTACCCGGCTAAGGCCATGTATCATACGAAAAACCAACTTGAAATGACAGTGTGTCCCAGCCGGTCAACTGGACCGGCTGCCGGCTACCCGGATGGGACCAAAGGCTTATGAGAAAATCAAGGTGAAAAGGTAGCAGTGTCTCAGCCGGTCGGCTGACCGGCTGCCGGTCGGCCGGCTGAGACCTAACTCATGCTTAAACTTCAACGTCACAACAATAATATACAGCCACTGCCCCAGCCGGTGGGCTGACCGGCTGCCGGTCGGCCGGATGGGGTCCATATCACTCGAAAATCATCATTTTCACTAAGGTTCATCATTTAACAATTATCGATTATCAACATAAATCATCCATTCTCATATTGATTCTCAACAAACAACAAGTATCATCATCAACACAACTACTAAGCTTACTAATCATATTCTAAATACGATTCCTAGCATAGAAAACACGTAAAACACGTAAATGATATCGAGTAACCCTTCACCGTTACCTTTATGCGTCTTCACTCCGCGTCAAGGTCATCTTCGATTAAGAAATAGTCTTTGTCGGGATCTTGAAAGTCACCACCTACAAATAATTAATAAAAGATGAATATACTTCACCTTGAGAAAGACGGAAAGTTTGAAAAGCGAGAAAGACGGTAATTTTATTACCAATACGGATTGAGAAAGATAAGAGGGGAAGAATAAGACGAACTTAAGTGAATTTGAGCGAGAAACGAAAGATTTATGACGAATCTAAGCTTGGAAGAAATGGAAACTAGGTTTTCTTTGGTTTTCTTAAGGATGAAGAAAGAGTTGAGTTGTGTGAGGAAGTGTTAGGTTATGAGGGAGTATGAGATGTGTAAGTGGAAAAGTCAAGAAAAGTGAAAGACGACTTCAGACGGGATTTACTTGAAATCTCGCGTAAAATCCAAATACGAACTCGGAAATTCTAAATTCGACTCGGGAAATTTAATTCTAAATTAAAGCTAAATTTCGCTGAAATGTATCCGTAAAATATTTTTACTATTAAAAATAGGGTACATTTGCGGGTGTTACAATCACCCCACCTTTTAAAAAGTTTCGTCCTCGAAACTTGAGTGTAGAAAACAAAAGTATCAAGTTCAAAATTAATACGAAAACTTTTATAAGGGAAAAACATTTATGAAATGATGTTCTTCTCGAAAACGGTTTAAGGAAATTTTTCATAAGTGCGAAACTTTATTTATGAATCACAAGGGTGCCCGTCGCGAACGAGAACTCTAGCTATCAAAAATCAAATCAATGTCGAAATAGTGAAATCGAAAATCAACACAAGTGTTAGTAAGTGTAGGACTAGTCACCAGACGTTTCTAATAACAAGTCCAAACATCCAACCAACGCATAAAACAAGTATAAAAGCAAAAGAAATCTATTTCCTCTAAAACGAGGGTACAAAATCCACCTTTAGACTTCTTTAAAAAAAAATTAGATTAGAAATACGATATGGAGATTTGAAAGTTTTCTCAAAGATAGAATCAAAATAAGAAGACATTACACGAACGTAGAGCGACTCGAACATCGAAATCACCAATCACGATACTAAGAGGTACGTCCAACGAGCAAAAAGGACCAAATTGGGGAAGGATTAAAGAGTAGCGGGTTGAGTAAGGATCAATTTGAGGGAAAAGAAAGGAATGAACCACAATACTATCTTCCATCTATGACAATTCAAACGTCGATCGCAACTCGACATCACTAACTCCACGAGTAAACTAGCCTCAAGAGAGTGCAATTTATCCTCAACATTTTCAATCATCAGATTCCTACAAAAATATTTCATAATCATGAAACTTCGAGTAACAAATCCCAATTATTCAAATCCAATTAGAATCTATTAAGGTCCATCGGCACGGTAGACTCCACAACTAACAACTCACATGAAATATTCATTACGTACTCTAATCCTCTTAGCTTCATCAAAACTCTTATTAGAAACCACCACAAAATATTTATATCTAGGGAAACAAGACCGCTAACAACCACAAGGTAAAAGAGACTTACCATGAAATCCTTTGATCCAATTTATTCCAAAACTCATTATCCTAAGTTATTAACAATGAACCTTCTCATCTTCAAAAGTTGGATCACAAAACCTCAAGAGAGATTAGTCACAAAATCTCATTTCACTTAAATTTTGCCAATCATAGGGCAATGCGACCGTAAATCAATTTATTTAGCTCTTTCAAACTCTCAATACATCGGTTTTCGCTTATGACAATATTCCTCAAGTTTGGTCATCCAATCCAAATTCCACAAAGACAACGATTTAAAGACAACAATGTTAGGGTCCAACATTTAAAGACAACAATTTCCCCAAGTAACATTTAAAGAAATCACTAAAATTCTTAACCACAACAACCAACTATCATTATGCTTATTTCGATCCTCAAAATGATATTTCAACATCAAGCTTTCATAGTCTAAAACCACTAGGAAGGTTTCATCCTTAGTTTATCCTCAAATCCTTATAATCATCTAGACATGAAACTAGTTCAATAGGGCGGTTAGGTACCATATTCGAAATTTCTTCAAAACACACCTACTAATCCTTATGTTAGCTAATAAGAAAACTACCTCTCAAGAGAGTAGGGAATATGGACATGATGCAAGGAACGTTTGGAGGCATCATCAAAAGACTACGATAAGAAGAAATTAAAAGACGAAGGCGTAAAAGGAAAACGAGGTTGATTTAAGGAAGTGAAACTACCAGGTCGCGATCTCCGGGGTGGCATCGGCTTCGGCTCAGCTGAGTACATAGCTAGATCCTTTAGTTTTGGCACCGGGTGCGGGAGTCTGACGATCGGGGCACTCACGAATGCGGTGACCAGGCTTCTTGCAGAAAAAGCAAAAGAGGGGCCTATCATAGCAACCTACTCCGGGGTGAAAGGGTTTCCTACAACCGTCACAAAATCGACTTTGAGCTTGAGCTTGAGGGGGAGCATTGGAACGTCTCTAGTTAGCATAGGCATTAGAAGAAGAGGGAGTGAAAGGTCTTTTGTCCTTAAAGTTTGACCTTGGATTGAAAAAGGAAAAAGGAGATGGCTTCTTCATCTTCGCCCCATCACTAAAGGCCTTCATGGAGTCCTCGGCCCGAAGAGCATCATCAAACAATTCTCCGAAAGATGTAGAGCTCCTTCTTACTTTGCTTTGGAGCAAAGCACTAAGCTTATTACGATAGTTAAAAGCTCGATCTTTATCATCCTTGATGAGTCCTGGCGCAAAGTGAGCAAGCTTGTTGAATTGAGTGGTGAAGTCTTGGGTCATCAAATCACCTTGCTTGAAATCGATGAATTCTCTGAGTCTTTGCTGCTTGAGCTTCATTTGATAAAATCGGTCCTCAACAAGAGACTTGAAACATTCCCACTTGAAATTGATTTCAAGAATGGCGGTGGGATTGGCAATCGACCACTAGTAGTCTGCCTCCCTTATCAGGAAGAACTGAGCAATCCTTACCTTGTCCTCTTCACGGACTTGGTATAAGTCAAATTGCTTCTCCATCTCTCGAAACCATTCCGAGAACTCGGTAGGGTCCGACTCTCCACCATAAGGCGAAATATTGCTCCTAGAAATTTGGCTAGCCACCCAAGCATAGCCTCCTTGGCGATTGTCTTCTCTATAAGGAGGGACTTGGTTGGCACGAACATTAGCCGCATCTTGCTGATTTCTCAGAAATTGAGTAAGAGCCCCGAGAATAACGTTCTCTTCTACTCGAGGTCCAACCATCTTCATAAGAAACAAAAACAAATTAAGTTACTCCTATCAATTAGCATAAACAAATAGACTACCAAATAAAGTCCTTAACTTCTACCCATCTCTAATTTATTATTTCAAGGTCAAGTAGTTTAAGTTTAGGGTTCACGTGTGTGCATCGAGAGCGATAAAGCTCTGATACCAACTGTGACAACCCTCGCGAATGCGGAAATAAAACATACAAGCATGTGAATTAATTAGCGGAAATACGGTATTTTAAAAACCTTTATTCATGCGAGATAGAAAATACGAGGAGTGTCAAATATTACAAACCAAATACCAAATACTATAAGAGACGTAGTCTCTCAAAATGTTAACAAAACACAAGTTATTTAGCAACTAGCTAAAATCGTCTAGAGGTGTTTCAATCCAGAGTCAACGCCCGCTAGCTCACACCCGAACCCAAAATACCAAGCAAAAAGCCATCCATGCAAGCAACCTGTTCATCCATGAAAAACATGAACGCCACAGTCAGTGGGGAGTAACTCGGGGTTCTCCCAGCCATATCACATTAAACGTACATAGAATGAAATACAAAAGTAGAAGCATGCATATATAAATATACATGTGAAATACGATAAGGATAGATAGGCAGTTCAATATATAATGATAAGAGCATATGGAATACAAATCCGAATCCATCATGTTATACAAAGACTCGGGGAAGTCACTGTTAGGCAACCGAATACGCTCACTAGGGCTTACATCTCACCGTTAGCGGTATAAGTTTGATAAGATTGAGACTCGACAACAAACCATGCCAAGTCATGGTATGATCATGAATAATCAATCATGTAATCATCCATCCACACATAACAATACATTGACGACCTCTCTCACGGTAAATGAAACGCACTAGCACCGTGTACATGGCAAGTATGATTAAAAGGCATCCACGGGAGAAAAACATTCCCTGAACGCATACACGATTCAATTCATTTCATATATGTAGACTAATTTCCTCTGGAGGACGACGATAATAATTACGGTTCCTAGGCTTAAAACCTGGCCAGACTCTCTGGAAAACCCATTTACGATTAGGACAAGCGAGTGACATCTTCGCATCCAACGACCGGTCAATCAAAGACGCCGAGTACCCACATTCGGGGATAAAAATTTGGTGGATATAATTCACGAAAGAGGCGGAAAAGAGCTCGAGCCACATAACAAGCGGTACGCTACATGCAAATAACACCACCTCGCAAGTACACAACATTTGACGGCCGGGTCGATCAACGCCTAAGCGTTCGCCTCCCAACAACGTCGTCGTATGCCCACTAACACATGCAATTAAGCAGTAGGATACCTCCCCGTTCCGACATTCCAGCCTTATGAACGTGGAGGTAGCCAAGGGAATGAGAGTACAAAGCACATGAAAAAATAGTGCTCAAACCGTATCATTTGTAAAACCGACTCAAAGTGGGACATAGCAAAAACAGTCACAAAACATGCGATACAAGCGAATGGAATTTCATATAATCGAAACATTAATATTATAAGTCATTACGTAAATTTATACAATAAATGAACGATCAGAAATATTATAAATGAAATCGTAAACAAGAAATACAAACAAGGTCCAGCAGGTGCCAGCCGGTCAGGTGGACTGGCTGCCGGCTACCCGGCTAAGGCCATGTATCCACTACTACAAAAACAGGAAATGACAACGGTTAAAAACCGTTGTAATATTAAAAAGCGGACGTTGTTAAAGCCTCCGTTGTTAAAGGTTTTAACAACGGTTCCAATTTAATGAAAATACCGTTGTTAATAGTTTTAACAACGGTAAGAAGTCGTTGTTATTACTAGGTAACTGTTGTTAAAACGTGTGAATAATTATGGTGGGAAAGATACGAGAACGGTTCTATTAAATTAAACCGTTGTTAAAGGTATGATTAGTTTTGGTGGGAAATATTATAACAACGCTATTTTTTTTAAACCCGTTGTGAATATAGTTAATTACAACGGAGTATAATAAATAAGCCGTTGTGGAAAGTTTTAATAACAACCGGTATTCTAGAATAAACCGTTGTTAAAGGTATGATAAGTTTTGGTGGGAAATATGTTACAACGCTTTTAATGAATTTTAAAAAACCGTTGTTATTATTTTTATTATTGTTTTTGAAAAAATTGTAATTTGTTCCCCTGCCACCACTGAAAATCCTGCATAAATCAGCAGCAGTAGCAGCAGCACGCATCATAAACCAATTTCAGAAGCAGCAAAATGATATATCTATATATATATCAGAGCAATTCATGTACAGGGCAATTCATGTACATGGCAATTCATGTACAGCAGCAGCAAAATGATATATACAACCAAAATGATCTCTTTTAGAGCAATTCATACTTACAACTTGCTCTAATTAATGACTTCTACAAATTAAAGTTCCCTATCTGCTTCCAAAATAATCTAAGTTCCCTTAACTCTTTGTTTGTTCAAGGACGTATTTGCCCAACAAGTCCCTTACCTCGTCTATATTGTGCTTAGTGTACTCAGGGACATGTGGCGTCTTGATTGAATACTGCGGATAAAACAAATAAAAGACATCGATCAGTAGGGTAACAACAGTATAGGCATATCATACATAATTAGCAACATCGATCATATATATATAGCAGAAAAGATATCAGCTCTAATGAAAAAAAGTAAATAATAGCTACATTAAACTACTAACTCTTTCTGGAATGCTGATATATCTTCGCCTAATAATCTCCAACATGAAACGACAAACGTAGTATCCACATTGGATGCTATCCGGCTGTTTAGGGACCTATTATTACATAATAAACGAAGAGACGAGAAGGCAATTACCAATTAGTTTAATGCGTAATTAAAAAAGACAGATGTATATGCGTAATTAGTTTAATGCACTTAATTATTAAGGTATATATTGTATTTGCGCGTACGTACCCCTGTTATCGTAATAAAAGTAGGGCCATCATCAGAATATTCTGTCGGTTGATCGCCGGTTGTTGCTCTTTTCTTCTCAAAGGCCCTTTAAAAAAGGAAAGAGGCCGAAAGTCACATAAACTTACTTAATAATAATAAATGAAACTTAATATTATGTGCCAAATCATCATCAGTATTATAAACTTACTTAATAATCAACTTCTTAAAGGTCTCGGATGGTTGTCCATGCAAAGAGTCCAACCAAAATACTTTCTTCGTGGTCGGATTGATCGCTGCTAGCACCCAATGTCTCCTAGAGATCGAGAGACACATCATTATTAACAATCACAACATGCATCATAACCAAACATATAAAAATGCAATTGTATTTGGAATCGTAATATTAATTATATATTACCCGGCTTCATTATAAGGGGCAAAAATGAGCTTATTGTTTTTCGCCAATTCCCCAGCAATATAATTTACACGTTCTTCATACGAAAACATCTCGATATGCATAGATAAAACATTTGGGCACATGAATCCGTATTGAGGAAGTGGATTAATATTGGTCTCGGCGGGGATCACAACCGAGTTCAAGTACCTACATGCCGGTTTTAATTCCGATATTATAAACACTATATCTTACTTAGTCAGAATATTAGAATACTGCATGATTTAATTTATTAAGAAACTTACTTCATCCAAACATATAGGTGTTGGACATCAATCTCGTCAAGGCCAGCCCAAACGGCTAGCGTATCCCAATCCAGCATTGCTTGGCGTTCTACCCCTACAATATCATTCTCGAGCGGAATAACTATTAATTGCTCGCTTGCTATGCGTCTCTCAGCCTCCTTATAAAGATCCAGCATCGCCACCGTTCGTACTTTTTCCATGTAAACGTTCCCATGATATTTAGTACCGGATAGACTCCTGACCTCTTTCAGCTTGGGGAAATGATGCGGTGTGCTACCTTTCACAACCTACATGTGGCTAACTAAATTAAGTTGCTCTTTCAATGATGAGGCGATAGTAGAACTTAAAATAGAAAGAGAGTTGATTAAATACCTCATCAAGTTGTTGTTTTGACGAGGTAGTAGAAAGATTATTGTCTATCGAGTTAGACTTATCCATGTTTTTTGTTACCTACAAAACAAAAATAAAACATATAAATTTCACTATTTATGAAGGTGATGAACAAAGACAAAAGGCGGGTTAAATTAGATGTATTTTTCTAACCCCGTCTACATTCTGTTGAATTTTACAATCACGAGCCAAGAAAATGTGGCTTTGAGGCCATTGGACAAAACCTTTAACCGCATCTGCCAGTATTACTATGTCGTCGCGGACTGTGACGGGCAGTTTACAGGTTTCATAGCCCTTCACGACTCCCACTATCCCCACTTTTGCATGCTTCGGCAAGAGTGGTACGCCATGAACCAAGATGGTTTCCGCTGAGTCCTTGGGCTTTGGGCATACGAAAGCCCGAGCAACAATCACATTCTCTTTTAATGAAGGGTCGGCGAGACGAACAAGCCTCCGCTGTTTTGTGGCCTGAAGAATACACATTATTTACTAAATACCAAAATATAATAGATATCATAAATGATCTATATTGAGTATATAATGTAAAGTTAGTTACAAGTATTTATTGTTGGTGGGTAGGCTATTATACCTTATCGGCTTGAGGTATCAAAACCTCAGCAGCATTAGGTACCTCACCCGTCTCCTCAAGATGCGTCCCCTTTTCCGACTCATTTACCTAATAAAACAAACCAATCAAAGGCATGGCTACTAGAAAGAACAAATGCAGGAAAAAAAGAAGAAGTCATATTTACCTTACCGGCTTGAGGTATTAAAACCTCGGCAGCAGTAGGTACCTCAACCATCTTCTCAGCCGTCTCCTCATGTATTGGCAAGGTAGTAGTGTCTGCCTCTTGGCAAATCTGTTGCACTACCTCGCCCTTTTTAATGACATCCTCCATCATCTTCAATTCTTCTTCGGAAGGCTTGCCTCCAGAACTCATCTTCAGTATCACGGAGGCCAATAACTGAACCTGCACGCCCAAAATGTAGAATCAGCAATTTGTTAAAACAATAAAATGTGAATTTTAAATGACAATAACAAATGGTATACGTACCATGTCAGCCTTCCCCTTATTTTTCTTCTTCTTGTTCGAGCTAGTTGTCCCATAATATTTCGTGACTCCGACATGTAATGGGACGCCCCTTAATCGACCTGGATGCTCGGGACGGCCGATCGCTCTAGCAAGAACGTCGTCACGACCACTCGGAGTGAATTTCCCTTCCGCAACCTCCTTCAGAACATTCTCCTATAATATATTAAATAAACTTAATTTAATTTTTGTTACTAAAATAAATAGATAGTTAGACATACAAGAATTGAACAATAAAGTTATTAAAAACCCGTCTTAATAAAAATAATACTTACTATGTTGGCCAAGACTTCCTGATCATATTCGTTACATGTTCGGGATCCTTTAGGCGTGTGCCCTTCTTTATAAGTTACGTGCCGATTCAAGTCGGTCACACCTTTTGACACCTACACGTTAACTCAAAAATAATATATGTATACATGTATATCAAGTCCAAGTATGATTAAAAAAATCTAATATATAGATGCTACTTACGAGATTTTCTTCTATCAATCTGTAACCGCCTCGAGAACCATAATATACCCCCCGCTTCTGTGAGATGTTAGCACGATTTCTGGCGCTAACGCTCTTCAAATCATATAAAATCGCAAGTAGATGAGACAATTAGAAAATTATAGATACAAGTAGAGTTTTAGAAAAATGTAACCTGAAACTTTTAGAAAAATGTAACCTTAAGTAGAGTTTTACAAAAATGTAAACATATGACATGGATACTTAACCTGAAACTTTTCAGTAGCTCGTTTCGCCTTATAATTATCCCATTGTTGCTGAGTGATGTGGGGGTACTTTGTCGGTGGGCTCTTATGCATCTGCCCCGTCTCCTTGTCCACATACAAGTGTAATTTGGCAAGGTCACACCTCCACTGCCTTAAGACTGCCGCTGCCTTACGTAATAGATACTTATCATGGCAGTCTGGAATATCGAAAGCTTCCTGCATCATCATCATATATACTAATAAGCGGCTGTCTAATATCATACCTTTACACGAACCTTTATACGGCTTCCTGCCTTATGTAATAGTAACTTATGCAAAATAAAATGGTGTTTAGCTAAAGATATTATCATACCTTTATACGTTTCAAGAGTAAGTTCTGCAATGAAGGATTTATATTCCTGAAATCATCTAAATCTATAGGCACAAACTGTTTGGTTGTAACTCCAATCCAAGTGGCTAAATGGCTAGCATTTGGACCAGTAGGAACACCTTTCACACTCCATTTTATTTCCATCGGCGTTTTTGCCGCTATAGCTGCAAGGGCTGCAGAGCACTTCGAAGCACCCCTCTCACCAGGCTTATCCCCCTTATCATTGTTGTCTACTCTTTTCCGTTTTTCACCCATGATAATCCTAAGACACTAAGACCTTCAAAAGAAATGAAATAGTAACGGAACAGAGTCATGCATACAGCGATTCTAAAACCCTAAGACCTTGAAATGAATGAAATAGTAACTGAACAAATAAAGAGTCATGCAGAGATTCTAAAACTCTAAAAACTTAGAAAGGAATGAAACTACATGATAAAGAGAACGATAAATAGAAAATGAAAACAAAAAGATGAACTTCAAACTTAAAACCCTAAAGACGAAACACAAAAATTACCTGATAAAGAAAATGAGAACAGGGTGATGATAAAGAGAACAGGATGATGATCACGAGTACGAGGAGGATGATGATGATACTAAACAAAAAGATTTGTGTTGTAAACGAGGATGATTGTAAACGAGGAGGATGATGATGATAATGTACGTGTGTAAAATTTACTCTATAGGATTGTAAATTATTTTTTATTAAGAGAAACTAAAGGGTTTATTAAGAGAAACTATTGACAACGGTTATCCTACAAACCACCGTTGTTATAGAGTAATAACAACGGTTAAATAACACCCGTTGTAGAAAGTAATAACACTAAGACAACGGTTTATTTATTATAAACCGTTGTTGAAAGTAATAACAACGGTGAATTTCTAAAACACCGTTTTTATAGATTATGTATATTTTTTTTAATTTTTCAGATACGCGCGCGCGGTATTAAAATTTGAGGCACGAAATAAACTCATTAACTTTGCTCTAAATTAATTTATTTAACTTTGCTCTAAATTTAATTTAATTTATTTTACTTTGCTCTAAATTTTATTTTATAGGCGTAAGTTACGTTTAATTATTAGCTCGGATCGGGTTTGGCCTGGGAATCAATTCCAATCGGGTTAGATTCGGCGGGTTTGTAATTAATAACTTTATCGATCGGGTTAGTTATTAATTATTTTTAGTTTTTGGTTCAATTACCTCGAATCGGGTCATTTTCTTTTTAATTAAGGAACTGGTTATTATAATTATCATGCATCACTAGTTAACCTGAAACTAATCGATCGGGTGGCCAGGCCAGCAGTTACGGATCGGGCAATCCACTTTCTAGATCAGAGCAAGCGTACGTAATAGCTACGCACTTCAATTCGGGTCGATCACTTTTGGGCAGGGTCGGGGGCACGTGTCATTATTAATTACCTCGTATATATATATGTACTACTTATTGATGATGATGATATATATATATATATAATAATTAAATGATGATGACTTCCGGATCTCTAATTAACGACGCTCGTACTACAATTTGCAATAATAACAGATTCATCAATGCACATACATGCAATTCAAGTAAGTATTATATATACACGTACGGCAATGCAATGTTTCCCAAATTAAATAATAATGATATATATATATATATATATATATGGCCTGGGGTCGATCGACTTCGTTCATCCAATTCAAGTACGCTAATGAACGGGCCGTTTTTGCATCACAAACCTGAAACTGTCCGACCCAAAATTAATTAGCTCGCTAGTATCGGGTTATTTTATTTAATTCGATAGAAATCATTATTTATTATCCGCGTGATGATTATTAAGTATCATTTTCGGGTCGGATCACTTTTAATTATTAAGTATCATTATTAGTATACGTGTGTTACTTCAAAATAACCCTAAACCCTAAAACCTAAACCCTAAACCCTAAACCCTAAACCCTAAACCCTAAACCCTAAACCCTAAACCCTAAACCCTTTTTTATATACTTCTAATTAATAATACATCAAAATATTGAACATCAATTCAAACACTTTAAACAACATTCTTTCTCATTGATTTCATTAGGAATAACCTAGATTTTATAATAAAGTACATTACATTCATCCGACATCAAATAAATAAAGATGTTAAATAATCCGGAACAATTCCGGTTAAGTGTAAAAAGCTTTTCTCACACTGCCACCAACAATCCGGAACAATATTGATGATACTGATGACTTCCGGATCATTAACCTCGTATTTTGCAATAACAGATTCAATGCCTGCAAGTACACGTCTTGCATGTGGAGATAAGGTAGGACGGGTACAGCTCAACATATCTCTTGCGGCATCCAACCTCCGAGTATAAGGCCGACGTGGGTAGACAGAGGACGATGATGATGACGACGCTTGGTTGACAAGTCGGACTGCTTCACGCCTCTTAATCCAATAATCCCTTCGATGTTCAATGGATCCTTTAATCAATGGGTGATGATCAGCGGGAACTACGGCAAGAGCCTCCTCCTCATCTGCAATCAATTTTGTAAGGGTCGTTTCATCGTTGGGAAGGTTAACTGCTGCCATTGATAATATTAATTTTAGGGTAGTTATGGAATATTTAAAGGAGGGGTTTTGAGGTTGTATTTATAGAGGGGTTATGCTGCCATTGATGATGTTCAATGGATGCTTTAATCAATGCTGGTTCTGCTGTTGTTTATTCACGGGTTTGGACTGCAATATCTTTTAATTAAAAATAATAATATTGAGCAATAACAACGGTTATTGGTACAAAAACCCGTTGTTATTACGCAATAACAACGGTTATTGGTACAAAAACCCGTTGTTATTACTAACCACAACGGTTTTCGTTACCACAACCGTTGTGATAGGGTTACTGCACATTGCAGTAAATGCATTGACTGCACATTGCAGTAAATGCATTGACTGCATATTCACACATTTACTCAATCAATAACGTACTGCATGCATGTGAATGTATAGTCGTTTTGGGAACCAATGCATGCATGTGAATCAATGCCTTCATGTGAACCAGTGCATGCATGTGAATAAATAACTCCAATAAATAACTCTCTATAAATACAGCCTCAATACAAGCAGGTTATCAACCACATACAAAATTCCCAACTCTAATCAATAACATAGTTGCTAAACCATACAAAATTTCCCAGCCTCAATACTAACATCAACCATACAAAATGTCTGGAACTTTTACTAAACCATATGCTTGCATCATGAAAGAAATGCCTGGTCATATTGAGGGTGGCTACGTTGTGTGTAAAAGTTACAAAAAACTCCGTGATACGCTTATTCGAAATGGCTACTTAATCAGGAAGATGTGGCCAAATTATCATCGCAGGCACTTTACAGGGCATCTCGTTTTCGAGTTTGGGATGTCGGATGCTCATCGTGCGTCCGCATTCAAACTGGCAAGAATGTTTGACAAGGCCGGGCAGGGGAGACAAGATTTTATTGAGAGCACGGACCACAAGCCTGGGCCATATCTATGGGTGGCTTCCGAACATGAGCGTTACTGTTTCCCAAATGGGGTCGACCTCGTTGAAGTGACCCAGGTAGAGCAGTGGGAAGGGTTGGCTCTGGCCGAGGCTGACCCGATTGATGACCCGATTGATGCATATCCTCTAGCGGTGGCAGCTATCCGGGAGATTTACCCGGACTCAATTTAGTTTGTTGTTGTTGTTGTTTGGTTGTAGTTGTTTGTTGTTGTTTTGGCGCCATTTGTGTGTGGCGCCGTTCGAACTTATTATTTAATAATATTAATGTTGATACGTTAATTTGTTTTTTGACTTAAGTTTAGAAGTAATTAAACTTATTCAATATAAAGCTATTCAATCGATAAAGCAAAATTAGAATTGAACGACATGCAGGAAATGACATTCACAAATTTGCTAATAATTGACGTTCAGGAAATAAACGACATTCAGGAAATGACATTCACAAATTCACAAATTCAAGAAATAGTTGATAAAAATAATAGCTGAGTAATAAGGGAGATGATGACAGAAAAATGATCGCTTGGTGATAGAGTTTTTGTGTTGCAGTACTACAGTCGTATTACTAATGTTGTGTGTTTTCTATCTACAAATATTGACAACGGTTATTATAAACAAACCGTTGTGATAGAGCAATGACTACGGTTATAGTAGTCTACCCGTTGTAATTAGTAAAAACTATGACAACGGTTTATGGTTATTACCCGTTGTTATAATCAATAACAACGGGTAGATTTACAACAACCGTTGTTGTTGCTTACCTTTATTTTTTTTTAATTATAATTATAAGAGACAGCAATATCATAAGTACTATACACTGCAATAATAATCAGCAGAAACCAACAAAGACAGCAATATCATAAGCACTATACACTGCAATATCAGCAGAAACCAAAACATGGAGACTGTATAATGAATGACCAAAAGCTAAATAATTTGGGAATCTTCAACAATGACCAAAGCTAACAAAAACTAAAGACATACAATACCACCTCAGGATCGGGGACGTTTCTTGCCCGACATAGTTTCTTCGTTAACCCAAATACCTTCACCATGATCATCACGCATATAGATGCTTTCATTGTTATCATGATCAGTGTCAACATTGTCGAAATAAGATACAGTGGAAGAGTGATCCATTCCCTCAAACACGACATCCTGATCATTATCCCCATCATTATCGGGCGCACCCCGTCTACTCCTTATAGATAGTACAACAGACCATTTCTTATCCATAGGATCGGTGACATAGAACACTTGTTTAGCTTGGGATGCCATTATGAACGGATCATCCTTATTATTGCCAACCTTATCCAAATTGACCAACGTAAATCCCATTTTATCCTTTCGAACTCAATTGTTGTTGTTATCAACCCAGTTACATCGAAACAGAGGTATTGTGAAATCAATGTAATCTAATACCAATATTTCTTGAATAACACCATAATAAAGGCATTTTCCCCAAATAGGGTTTTTATCTTTTGAAGTAGCAAAGGGCATTGCCTCAAATTCAGAACTCACACCACTATTTTGCATTGTGCTCAACTCATCTTGCTCGCGGGTGTAAAAAGTATAACCATTAATAGCAAAACCGCTGAAAAAAGTGGCCCTGGCATTTGGACCGAACCCAAGACGTAGTAACCTAGGAGAGATGTCATCACCATACAAATTCTTATACTCCAAGACAACATTCCTAAACCACTCTCCAAATGTCTTCTTATGCTCGTTTGCAATCCACATCTCGCTCTTGTTTGGGTGATCGTATTTGAGCTCATCTTTGTGTTGTTGAATATAAGGTTGCACCTCATCTTCGTTGTTTAGCACATACGTATGTGCTAAATGTAACATGTCACGTGCCACAATTTTTTCAACCCGGCCCCCTAATACCTTTTCCGGTCATCTAGTCACTATGACGATTCTTTGGAACGCCAATTAACTCCTCAGGGGGAGAGATGAGCGTAACAATATGCAAGAGCTTCGTCTAATATAGCACGTTCAGCAATACAACCTTCTGGACGATACCGATTAGATGTATAGTCCTTGTACACTTTCATCAATCTTTCGAAAGGATACTGGTATCTCAAGTACACGGGCCCAAAGTACAAAATCTCCCTAGCCAAGTGAGTGGTCAGGTGAATCATGATAGTGAAAAAAGAGGGTGGAAAATACATTTCAAAATGACAAAGAGAGGTGACAACGAGGTCCTGCAATGAATCCGCATCATCGGGATCGATGACTTTATCGAATATGGACTGGAAGAAGAGACAGAATCTGGTAATAGCATATCGTACCTTTTCAGGTAAAATGGAGCGAATAGCCACGGATAGTAATTGTTGCATCAAAGTGTGGCAATCATGTGACTTTAACCCGGTGAGTTTTAGATCTTGCATCGACCCAAGGCTTTTGATGTTGGACGAATAACCATGTGGCACTTTAATTCCATTCAAGCATGCACAAAACTCTTTTTTCTCATTCCGTGAAAGGGTATAAGCTGCTGGCGGTAAAAATGTACCATTACCTCTCTTCTGTGGTGCCAACTCTAGTCTAATACCCATCATTTGCATATCTTCCCTAGCTGCGGCGTTATCCTTTGTTTTACCGGGAACATTCAGGAGGGTATTGATAATATTATCACAGACATTTTTCTCAATGTGCATGAAATCGAGGCAATGCCTGACCTCCAGGTCAGGCCCATATGGAAGTTTATCAAAAAATATGGATCTTTTCTTATACCCACGAGTAGACAATTTAGAGCCGTTCTTCTTCCCATATTTTATCTCAATATGCTTTACTTTCTGATAAACTTCATGCCCACTCAAAATTCTAGGAGGTTGACAAAGTTCTTGACGTCCATTAAATGCTTTCTGCTGCTTGCGATAACAATGGTCAGGATCCAAGCCCCTCCTATTTCCCAAATACACATACTTATGAGAACACTTCAAGTATTCAAACTCGATATCCTCCCCACACAATGGACATGCCTCTTTCCCATGCACCGTATGCCCAGAAAGGTCGCCATAAGCCCGATAGTCGGTTATTGTACACAATAACATCGCTCTCAAATTGAAAGTTTCATTCCTATATGCATCAAATACTTCTATCCCACTATCCCACAAAATTCGCAAATCATCTAAAAGAGGTTCCAAATAGACATCTATATTATTTCCAGGTTGTTTAGTGCCGGAAATTAACAACGACAACATCAAGTACTTTCTTTTCATGCACACATATGGAGGTAAGTTGTATATTGCCAACACTACTGGCCAAGTACTATGTTGGGTACTCATGTTTCCATGTGGGTTCATTCCATCAGTGGACAGCGCTAGCCGTAAGTTTCTAGGTTCAATGCCGAAATCGGGATACTTAGCGTCGAACGATTTCCATTGCATACCATCTGCCGGGTGTCTTAGCTTCCCATCATTTATTCTTCCAGTTTCATGCCAAGTTAACATTTTTGAATCATTGCTATTCGCAAACATCCTTATGAATCTTGGTATCACTGAAAAATACCATAACACCTTAGCCGGGATCCCTTCCTTATCCTTATAACGCCACTCAAAACAAACCGGACAATTGGTAAGGCTTTTATATAATTTTCGATACAATACTCAATCATTTGGACATGCATGTATTTTCTCATATTTCATACCCACCCCTCTAATTAGTTTTTTAGCCTCATACGTCTTAACGGGAAGAACATTACCATCTGGAAGCATGTCGTTTATCAAGGCTAATAAACTAGTGAAACATGTGTCACTAACCCCATTTGCCCCCTTGATATTATACAACTTCACCACAGCCGACATCGTTGTGTACTTACAACCAGGGTATAGAGGCGCTTCAGACTCACACAACTTCTTATACATGTTGTCAAGGTCATCCAAATTAATGTTTTCATCTTCAAAAGCATTTGATTCATCATCCTTTTCTTCATTATCTGTAGACCCAACATTCAACTCGTCTGCTTCAAACTCAACATACTCGGCAAACTCGGGATCATCAGTTATCCTTTCGTATACCTCAAGATCATCTTCTTCAAAATTATTAGCTTCCTCTAATGATTCCCCATGAAAAATCCAACGGGTATAGGATCGACTAAAACTATACTTTTCTAGGTGAATTTTAACGTCCGGAATAGCCATATACCTAATATTACCAAATCTTTCACAAGGGCATGGAATACTAGAAGAACCATTCAAATTGTTCGCAACGACTTCATAAAATTCAGCTAAACCATCCTTATAGTTTGGGTCACTCATATTCGCAGCATTCATCCAGGTTCGAGTCATTTATCTACATTCGTAGTATATATAGTAAGCCAAGTAATTCAGAAAATCCAACTAATTAAAACTAATTCAATAATAAGCCAACTAATTCAGAAAATGCAATGTATAAGGCAACTAATTCACAAATAAACGAAATTCAGAAAATCAATAAAGAAAAATTATTAGAATACCTGATTAATAAGAAATAGCAGACGGAGATGATGACAAAGAGACGATCAGGAAATCAATAAATTATTTTTAGTGTTTGTGTTTTTGTGTTGCAGTACAGTATTATTAGTGTTCTGTGTTTTTTTTCATCTTTATTAAACGTATTGACAACGGTTATTATTCATATTCACCGTTGTTATTAGGTTACCTATTTACAACGGTAAACAAAGTTAAATCCGTTGTTAACTAACAAAGTTAACTAACAACAACGTACAACAAAATCATCTCCGTTGTTATTAATTTAAGCCAAATAATGCGCCAAATTAATAACACATTATAACAACGGGTTTTTCATACCCGTTGTTATTAATTTTTATTATTTCGCGCTAAATTAATAACAACGGACATATAATAACCTGTTGTTATTAGTAAATTTATTTACAACAGTTATTTTAGTTCACGCCGTTGTTAAAACTAATAACAACGTTTGAAAAACTAACACCGTTGTTATTAGGTTTAATAAAATTCCGCGGAAAAATATTTATCCATTCCACAACGGTTTTTCTTTATTTTCGTGAGTATGCGTTGTTGATGGGGCGTTGTTATTGCCTGTATTTGTAGTAGTGAAATCGCTTCAAACAAGATCTACATCGTCAAACTACACAAGACTCGAGATGGAGGGTCTTTGTGATCAAGATGAAGAGATGATCCGTATACTGAAGATATTTGTGAAGATTAGATAGTATAGGTCGTCATTCGGTAACTATTCCATTCGAGAGATTTTATGTTCAAAAGTTATAGCTTTAGCCTATGATTTTGAATGATAAAATATTGATGCATGATTTTGGAAATAAAATGTTTTGAAATGTTTTCAAAGGTGAAAGAGTATTTTTATATTTATCAA
>JAIUZE010012576.1:0-18144 GCA_022085475.1 Heliosperma pusillum | reverse complement strand
CACTCCCCCTCCTTATATCATCCCTCAAGACTAAAGACACGACATGCCACCTACTCCGACTCAACTCAATTCCTCCCTCCTTATAGCTCCAAATAAAGTAGTATGACCATCTTTTCCTTATCCCAAGGCATAGCGAGATGGTCTTTCTCAACAATCTTCACACAAATCCACTCCTTATATCACCCCCTTATTACTCCACTAATGCAAATCATGGTTACTTGGTTGGCCCCAAACTTCACAATTTGCACAACCAAGCGACCACCAAAACAATCCACCAATTTGAAACAAAGTTTTGTGACTCAAAAATAAAAATAAATGGGATCCTAAGCTAGCCTCCTTCCAAATTTCCTCCTTATCACTCCCTTCTTATTCCTCCAAAATTCTCATCATAGGAAGAATTATGCTCAATTTTTTTTTTCATTTTTTCATTTTTTCATTTTTTTCTTGAAAATCCCTCATTTTGCCTAAGGTGCCCTTTCGGGTTTTCACCTTAGCTTTTCCTTTCCTATCATTGGTGGCTCGCAACTCGATTCTTCATTTTGCCCGGAATGCCCTTTCGGGTTTTCATTCCGTCCTCGGCCACCTTCCCAATCTTGCCTAGGTGCCCACCCTTGCGGGTTTTCACCTAGCCGGGATTTTCAATTTTTTTTTTTTTTTTTCTTTTCTTCTTTTTTTTTCTTTTTTTTCTTTTTCTTCAAAATAAAGACATAAAAAAAAATTACAATGCATCAAAAACAAACTAACTATGTACAATCTTCTCCCCCACACTTGGAATACACAATGTCCCCATTGTAGGAGAGAAGAAAAATGTTACCTCATCAATTATCGAAATGAGAAGAACCCGAGGCACCTCCTCGGTTTCTCCTCCTTTCCCTTGCTTCTCTAATCCTTCTTCTTCGCTCCATGCCTTCATCAAGGACTTCTTGAGTGTATGGAGTTGGGTAGTCCGGGTTTTGTTGCATGGACATCCCAAAGAGAGAGCTAGCTAAACCATAGACGTCCTCTTGTGCCACCGCATCCTCATAGGAGTCTTGAAGATAGGTGTGGTGGCGCTCATTTTGAACGTTAAAGTGGCTCGTAGCTTGCTCCCTCCCTCCAAGCATTTTGGGTGGCCCACATTTCATTTTGTTCCCGCCATCTTTTATCTTGTTGCTCTCTCCATAGGCGGGCTTCCTCTTGCCATTTGTTGTTGCCATGGCTCCACGGGTGTGCTAGAACGACCCTCCGCATCAAACATGGGGGTGTCGGTATCATGGTGGCTTTGGAATGGTGATTGGAATTGGAATGGTGGTGGTGGTGGTTGTTGTTGTTGTTATTGTTGTTGTTGTTGTTGTTGTTGTTCAAAATTTGTGGTGTGGGAAGGTCCTTGCTCAATTGCAAGGATCTCGATCTCCTCTCTCAAATGCTCACTTCCCTCACCACCCTCTCTCCTTACCCTCCTTCTTTGCCTCAAAGGCACTTCCTCTACCTCCTCCTCTTCCGCACTACTTACCCCCAAACTTTCCTCCCTAGGACAAACAAAATCCCATGCCGCGGGTCCTCTAGGTAAAGGATTGTTTTGAGGTCTAGGCAACTTCATGTAGCTTAGCCCGTCACTTCCCAACCAAAACCCTTTTAAGGGTTGCTCCTTGCTAGTCTTAAACATATGCACTTCCTCTAGCCCAAGACGGTTGTACCTCGTCAACCCCCTACAAATGTTCACCGCTTGATCATTACCGATGCCCCCCTCATAATGCCTTACCAAGAAAGAAATCACCCCCCCACAATGGATGCTTGCCCTTGCCGATTTTTGCCTATGCTTGATGCAAGCTCTCAAAAACAAATCGGCCCAATCCGGGATCCCTACCCCCTCCGGAAGCATAGTCCACAAACATAGCCGGATCTTCTCCGGCACTTTGGTGGGTTCTCCTCGCGGAGTTGAAAATGGTGGTAAGGAACCTAGTAATTAGGCGGAGTACGGGGTGGGTGATGGCTGACAGTTTGGCATCCTTAGACGGGCCATGGTCATCGGCAATGTTACCCCACATCTGGTGCATTTTGCCCCTTGGGCATCTAATGTCTACGGGTTGCTTGGTGATTTTTAGGATTTGACGGATTTCGGAAGTTGGGGCTTCATGCCAAGTTTGGTTCAATCGGAATCGGTAGGCTTTCTCCTCACCTTCGGGCACATCCAACTCCGACAAGGTTGCTAGAAACTCGTATGCAAAACTCCTATAGGTGTAATCCCAGGAGTTTGGCTCGAGATAAGCCTCTAGCCCTACTTTAGCTAGCATGTCCCTTGTCAAGTTGAACATGCCTAAGGCATGGAGGGTGGTTGGGCAAAAGAATTTGGTTGCTACAAGAGGGTGAGTGGATATTTGATCCCAAATTTTCTTATATTGAGCTTGCATCCTCTCATAGCCCATGAACACCGCTTCAACCTCGGTGTCGGGCTCACTCACCGCGGCCCTCTTATTTTTCCCTTTGCCAAACAACTTAGAGATCTTTGGTGCCATTTCTGCAAAATGTAACAAACAACACACTACAACAATAACAAGCAATCACTCGAAAGGTTTTTCACTCAAGCAATTCAACAAACACTTGGTGTGCAACAATTTCTACACCTCAAAAAGCTAGTGTTTGTTGAATTTCTTTACCTTACTCAGAAAACTTTATCCAATCCTAACTACACAATCAAGCAAGGGGAAAGGGGAACTCAACCTAAGACTAAAGCTAGCCTAATTCGAGCAAAAACTTGAAGATTGATGAAAAAGTCGAGTACGAAGTTATACCTTTGCTTTTCCACAAGATTCAAGTTCCTTGATGATTGGAAATAGGTAGGAATTTGACAAATAGCCTTAAAAACCCAACTAAAGACCCGAAAAAACGAATTTGAGGAAAAAATCTAGGTTTTTTTTAAGACGGATTTTCTGAGATTTAGGGTGAGTGAGATTGATTTTGGGGTTATTGAGTGTAGAATAATGATTAGGGAGAAGAATGGGATTGATTTTGATGAAGGTTTTGGAAGATTTGAGTGAGAAAGATGGATTTTTTGAGGGATTGGGGTTGGTTTTGGTGTGTTTGTCGTGAAAAGCAAAGAAGAAGATGGGGTTGTTGTTTTATGAAGAACACGGGCAAAGGCTGAAGAATAAACCGAAATCTGCTCTCGACGTAGGCTGCGTCCTACGACGCAGGCCGCGTCCTTCACTGCCGGATGGTTCTTGCTTTTGCACTTAGCAAAATTTTTGCTAAGTGCTCCAAACACCCCCATACTTGAAATTTCACTCCAATGGCCCATAATAACCTCCAATATCCAAATTCCATCGATTCCCGAACTTTTTATCCGTGGCACGCATCCCGAGGCGGCCAAAAACTCGCAAAACTTCACAAAACCGTTAGTAACTTCAAAAAATTTTGTTTGATGCAATGTCTAACTAACTTAAAACAACTTAAATGCTAAGATTTAACAAAGAAACTTCAAAGAAATATTCACAAGGATAGAGTATGTACAATGTTTTGCCGTTTATTTAGAGTCGATGGCTCGACTTAGCTATTTCAAGCTTTTCAACTTTGATAGACGGGGTCTTCAAGCAAGACCTCTTCTTCCCCCTCCCGGGTACATCCTTGGAAGTAGTGCTTGAGACGGTGGCCATTCACTTTGAGGAGCTTTCCATCCCCGGGCCCCTCCACTTCTATAACTCCATGAGTAAACACTTTCTTGACGGTGTAAGGTCCAAACCATCTTGACCTCAACTTGCCCGGAAAGAGCTTAAACCGGTTTTGGAACACAAGAACTTTATCACCTTCCTTGAAAACTCTACGGTTTATCATCCCATCATGCCATCTTCTTGTTTTCTCTTTGTAGATGGAAGAGTTCTCATAAGCATCTTGGCAAATTTCTTCAAGTTCTTGTAATTGAAGCTTCCGGTGCATACCGCTCTCATCTTGGTTTTGGTTGAAAGATTTGATAGCCCAATAGGCTTTGTGCTCAACCTCCACGGGGAGGTGGCAAGCCTTGCCATAGATGAGACGGAATGGGGACATGCCAATGGGGGTTTTGAAAGCGGTCCTATATGCCCACAATGCATCAACTAGCCTCTTACTCCAATCCTTTCTATCCGGATTCACCGTCTTTTCAAGTATTCCTTTAATTTCACGGTTTGAGAGTTCGGCTTGCCCGTTTGTTTGTGGGTGGTAGGCCGTGGAAATTTTATGATTCACCCCATACCTCTTGAGAAGGCCTCCAATCACCTTGTTGCAAAAATGGGTCCCCCTATCACTAATGATAGCCCTTGGAAAGCCAAACCGAGAGAATATGTTCTCTTGAATGAAAATGGCTACTACCTTGGCATCATCGGTGCGGGTAGGAATGGCTTCAACCCATTTTGACACATAGTCTACCGCCAAGAGGATGTACAAATAACCACCGGAATTTGGAAAAGGGCCCATAAAATCAATTCCCCACACATCAAAGATCTCACAATATAGAAGAGGTTGTTGTGGCATCTCATTTCTCTTTGTCAAATTCCCCACCCTTTGACATCGGTCACAAGTCTTTACAAATTTGTGGGCATCTTTAAAAAGGCTTGGCCAAAAGAAACCGCATTCAAGCACTTTTCTAGCGGTTCTTTGTGGCCCAAAATGTCCTCCACAAGCATAGTCATGACAATGATGTAAGATGGAGGGAATTTCACTCTCGGGCACACACCTTCTCACAAGTTGATCTTGGCAAAATTTCCACAAGTAAGGATCATCCCAAGTATAGTACTTGGCATCGGACTTGACTTTGCTCTTTTGATGAGAAGAGAAATGGCTTGGAAGCCGCTTTGTCACTAAATAGTTGACCATGGTGGCATACCATGGCTCTTCCACTTGTATAGCATAAAGTGACTCATGAGGGAGACCTCCTTCAACCTCCTCAAGAGGGCATGATGGTCTTCCTTCATGGTTTAGCCGGCTCAAATGATCCGCCACCACATTCTTCACCCCTTTCTTGTCTTTTATTTCCACATCAAACTCACTTAGAAGAAGAATCCATCTCAACAACCTTGGCTTTGCATCCTTCTTTGCCACAAGGTATCTAATGGCGGCATGATCGGTGTAGATGATCACCTTTGTGCCCAAGAGATAAGATCGGAATTTTTCTAGAGCATAAATCACACCAAGGAATTCCTTCTCCGTCGTGGAATAGTTCTTTTGAGCATCATTCAAGAGGGTAGAAGCATATTGGATCACATGGGGTCCCTTGTCACTCTTTTGACCCAAAACCACTCCCAATGCATAGTCACTTGCATCGGTCATGATTTCAAATGGAAGATCCCATCGTGGTGCTTGAATAATTGGTGCGGTGACCAATCTCTCCTTCAAGTCATTGAATGCTTTCCTACATTTGTCATCAAAAACAAATTCCGCTTCTTTGTGCAAAAGCTTGCATAAAGGGTTAGCAATCTTGGAAAAATCCTTAATAAATCTCCGGTAGAAACCGGCATGTCCTAGAAAAGACCTAATGTCTCGGGTGTTAGAGGGATAAGGTAAAGTTTTTATGATGTCAACCTTAGCCTTATCCACCTCAACCCCCCTTTCCGACACTACATGTCCTAAAACGATGCCACTAGTCACCATGAAATGACATTTTTCGGAGTTTAAAATGAGATGAGACTCTTGGCATCGCTCTAAGACAAGAGCAAGGTGTTTTAGACATGCATCATAGGAGTCCCCATGGACGGTGAAATCGTCCATGAATACTTCTATGATCCTTTCTACATAGTCGGAGAAAATACTCAACATGCACCGTTGAAAAGTTCCCGGTGCATTACACAAACCAAAGGGCATACGGCGATAAGCAAATGTACCGAATGGGCATGTGAATGTGGTCTTGACTTGGTCCTCGGGTGCGATTGGGATTTGAAAATACCCCGAGTACCCGTCAAGGAAACAATAGAAAGCTTTTCCCGCTAGTCTTTCTAACATTTGATCAATAAATGGTAGCGGGAAATGGTCTTTCAATGTTACCGCATTCAAGCGGCGGTAGTCAATACACACTCTCCAACCGGTTTGTGGTCGGGTGGAGACCAAGTCTCCTTGTGCATTCTTGACTACCGTCACTCCTCCCTTTTTGGGTACGACTTGAGTTGGGCTAACCCAACGAGAGTCGGAAATAGGGAAAATGATACCCATTTGCAATAGCTTAATTACCTCTTCTTGCACTACCTCCGCCATGGGTGGATTGAGCCTCCTTTGGGGTTGTCGGACCGGTTTGGCATCCACTTCAAGCCGTATCTTGTGCATGCAAGTCACCGGGCTTATCCCTTTTAGGTCCGCTATGCTCCACCCAAATGTTTCCTTATGCTTTTCAAGTAGTGATACCAATTTGCCTTCTTGGTCCTCGGTGAGTGTGCTTGAAATGATAAGTGGTAGGGTGTTCTTGTCCCCTAGAAAGATGTACTTTAAATGGCTTGGGAGGGTCTTCAACTCGACCTTAGGAGGTTGGATAATGGAAGGGAGGGGCTTGTGGAGTGGGATACTCAAGGCAAATAACTCGGACAACCTAGCCAGTGCAGGATGCAGGCTGCGTCCAGTGACGCAGGCTGCGTCGTACGACGCAGGCTGCGTCGTGTGACGCAGGCTGCGTCGAGCACTACCTTGCCCTGTTTTCAGCATCTCTATGACGTTGAGCTCCTCATATGTTTCCATGGGCTCTTCCCTCTCCAAGTCTTCAAGACATTCCTGCACATCACAAGCCAACAACAAGCGCAAACCTTCCTCTTCCATGGGTTAGTTAAAGCTACCTCGAGTGGGTCTCTATCACAAAGTTTATACATTTGATTCACTAATGGCTCAAAAATATCCAAGAAGAAACAAGATTGATGGTCACTCGGGTGCCTCATGGAGTCATATATATTGTAAGTTAATCTTTTCCCTTCAAATTCCATAGTCAAGCACCCGTTTGAAACATCGATCTTGGTATTTGAAGTTTTCATAAACGGCCTACCAAGAAGGAGAGGGGTGGCACTAGAGCTAGATTCCATATCTAAGACGTAGAAATCCGCCGGAAAGACAAGATTATCGACTTCCACTAGTACATCCTCTACCATGCCCTTGGGGTAAACACTAGACCTATCGGCAAGTTGAATGACTACCCCGGTCTTAGACAAAGGTCCTAAACCTAGGGTCTCATAAATAGATAAAGGCATGACGTTTATAGAAGCCCCAAGGTCTAGCATGGCACGTTTAAAACTTTTCCCCCCAATAGTGCAAGGAATAGTGAACATGCCCGGGTCTCCACATTTCTTTGGTAAATTTTGTTTGAAAATGGCCGACACATGTTCACTCACCCTAACCTTATGGGTTCCCTTCTTTGGATTTCTCCTAGGTGTGCAAAGTTCTTTCAAAAACTTTGCATACCTAGGGACACTATTCAACAAGTTAAGGAGAGGAATGTTAACCTCACATTTCCGGAAAGTCTCATATAAGTCATTCTCCTTGGCATATTTCCTTGTGCTTATCAAAGCACTAGGGAATGGGACTTCCGGTATGTACTCCTCCACTTCATCATCTTTAATAGTGTCCTTGCTCGTCCTTGAATTGTCTCCCTTTGGGTCCTTGCTTGTGGATCCCCCTTTCTCATTCTTTGATATCTCTTCTTGACCAACCACCAATTCTCCTTGGTCTTCAATCTCAATGGTTTCCATCTCAATATTCTTCATCTTTTCCTTTCCTTTGCCAAGGGGGTTTACTTCCAACTCCTTGCCTCCCCTCAATGTCATGGCACTAGCATTTTCCCTTGGTGGGGGAATGGTTTGAGATGGGAATCTTGTGGAGCTTGAGGCTTGGGATTTTGACAAATTTGAGGCCATTTGGGATAGTTGGGTTTCCAAGTTGTTCACCCTAAGGTTGTTAGCCTCCCTATCCTTCCTTGCTTCCTCTCTATCCCTCCTTGCCTCCTCCCTATCCTTCTCTTGATTGGCAAGAAGTGTTTGCAAGATGTCACTCAAGTTCCCTTGAGAAGAAGAATTCCCTTGATTTGGATTTTGGTTTGGTTGTCTTTGGGATTGAGAATTATTTGGAAAATTTGAGTTGTTGGGTCTTGGGTTGTTGTTGTTGAAATTTCTTTGGGGGTTTTGGTTGAAATTTGTGTTTCGGTTTTGGGTTGGATTTTGGGCTCTCAAGTGATTGAATTGACCATTTTCAAAACTCTTTGACTTGTCTCCTCCCCACCCCAAAAGATCACGATTTCCCACTTGGTTATACATTCCTCCACCACTTGGGTTTCTAGCATTGTAGTTCCCATACCCCATGGCATTGACACTCTCCATGGTGGCTCCTTGCTCAATCATGATGTAACAAGTATTTGTAGCATGGTCACCTCCACAATAAGAACATTCAAGCGATTCGGGGTGTTGAGAAAATGAATTACCTTTGTTGACAACCAAGTTGGATACCAAGCTCTTGAGTTCACCTATCTCTTGCATGACTTTGTGATTTTGAGAGGCATGAGAATCTTCCATGGAAGAAACATTTCTAGAGCTTCCTCCCCTTTCATTATTCCTCCCGTAGCTTCTTGTGTTCATAGCCAACTTCTCAATAATGTTGTTGGCCTCGGCCACATTAAGTGTATCAATACCACCTCCGGTGGCGGCTATAATCATCCGTTGGTCGTTTTGGCATAATCCTTCATTGAAGGCCGTCAATAGATCGTCACCCGACATTCCATGATACGGGCACCTTGCCACGAGGCTTTTGAATCGCTCCCAATAGTCATAGAGAGTTTCCCCCATGTCTTGCTCAATGGTAGTGATGAGCTTCTTTGAGTGGTTATGCCTTGAATCCGGGTAGTATTTCTCAAGAAATTTCTTCTTCAAACCCACCCAAGTATTGACGGAATGGGCCGGAAGACAAAATAACCATTCCTTAGCGGCATCTTGTAGAGAGAATGGGAATGCCCTAAGTTTAAATTGGTCTTCGGTCACTCCTTGAGGGATGGCCCCTTGGCATATCATGTGAAATTCGGCCAAGTGCCTATTGGGATCATTCCCCACCATTCCATGAAATCTTGGCAAATTATGAACAAAGAACCCCTTTAGCTCGAAATTTACATCCCCCATGGGAGGGTATGCGATACACAACGGTTGCTCTTCATAGTTTCTTGCCCGGATTTCACCAATAGTTCTATTATCTTCCATTTCGGGTGGGTAGATGATGTTCAAAGGTGGTGGTCTCCTAGGAGGTGACTCAAACACTTGTTCTTGTGGTTCTTGTGGTTCTTGAAAAATATTGTTCCCAAACTCTTCTTCACTAGGCTCCCTCTTAAAGGGTCTCCTATAGAGGGGGTTCGAAAACAACCAATTGGAAATGCTACTTGAGGACGGGTCAATGTCTTGGTCACCAAATCCTTCTTGTGACCTAGGCATAAACTTTTAAAAACAACTCCACAACACAATTACTAACTTCAAACCCAAGAAACCTACAAACAATACAAAAAGAAATATTTGAAAAACAATCTAAACAAAATATGACACTAACAAGAGTTCAATTTGATATTTAGCTATATTGCCCTCCCCGGCAACGGCGCCAAATTTGACGAGCTATTTTACGGTGTCGTTAATTCCACAAATTAGCTAAATCAAATAACAATTTATAAAGCCAAATCTAGATTCAAACCAACCTAAGTAAAGGGTAGTAAGGGTAAGACAAGGATCGAACCCAAGGGAAGGCGATGAATGCTAAAAATCTAATTTAGACTCTTGCTAAAAACCGATTAAACAAATTAATTAATCTAACCACAAATTAAAACACTAATTGAAACAAAGACTTGAATTACTTACAAACTATGATATTCACAATGGTAAACATGTAGATAACAAATAGGAAGAGAGTTTTTCACGAGAAAAGATTATCAAGCCTAAAAATCACCAACACTAACTAAATACTCAAAGATTCAAATAAGGAGAAGTAACTTAGTGCAATTATCCCAAGTTCCCCCACAATTAACAAAGTAAAGACCTTTCTTTCCTTCCTTTCTCTAATTATCTATTACAAACTTCTAAAAACTAGCCACCAATGAATTAAACCATCCATAAATGACTCAATACAACTAAACCCATACTTATTAAAACATAAGCATAAATAAAGATGCAAGCTTTAAGCACAAAACCAAAGAAGCATGCTAGAATCATGTAATAAAACATTAAACCATGTCATAAATACACAATAATCCAAATTCCACTCAAAAGATTCCAACTTTTAAACCAAAGTTACAATCTTTCAAGTTGCTTCAACAATTATCAAGACAAATCAACCAAATTCATCAAGACAAAGCAATTTAATCAAACAAACAATTACTAAGATGGTTAGTCTTAACAACAATTCATTCAACAATGAAATTCAAACATAGGAAAATGGAATTAAATAGAGAAGGAAAGATTAAAAAGGTCTTACAATGCTAAAAAGGAAGAACTTGTTCAAATTACACTAAGCAAAAGAAGATTAGCTACCCATAGTCTTCATATTACAACCAATTTCTAAGTAAAAACCCATTACAAGAGCCAAAGTTGAAGAACAAAAGTAGAGAAAATGCTAAGGAAAATATGATGTTGTATGTTGAATGCTTGATGCCCTTCTCTCTCTTCAGAATTCTTCTTTTATACCCTTGGTCCGCAAACCTAGGGGCCTTGAAAGGTGGGCTTCCAAAAGACAAGACGAGAAAATGAGAAAAACCCGTGCTGAGAGATGACGCAGGCTGCGTCCTACGACGCAGGCTGCGTCGAGCACTGCCGGATTTTTGCCTTGTTTTCCTTCTTGACTTTCGTTGACCCAATGATATTAGACCCCGCCTTGACTTCCATTGACCCATTGGGCTTGGTCTTCATACCTTGATGATTCATTGCTAGCCCACTCCAATTTCCGGGTTTTATGGGTCTCGGGTTTTTGGGTTTGACTTTCATTGACTTTCGGGATTTGACTCTCAAAATTGACTTAAAATACTAAATATTAACATTATTACAAAAACTAAAATTAACATAAAACATAGCTAATGACCCGTAAAAAGTAAAACGAAAGACTCTAAAAATTGCTACTAGACACGACAATATTTGACGTTGTCAAACACCCCCACACTTGGACTTTTACTCGTCCCGAGTAAAACTCGAGATTAGCACAAATGACACGAGCCCAACAAAGTGTGTGTGGAGGTATTGACCTCTCTTCCCTCACTACACCCTTCTTATACTCCCTCTTAAACAATCCACCAATGACAAAAACAAAACAAAAAGACTCAATTCTTGTGACACTCTTCTCTCACTCCCCCTCCTTATATCATCCCTCAAGACTAAAGACACGACATGCCACCTACTCCGACTCAAATCAACTCCTCCCTACTTATAGCTCCCAATAAAGTAGTATGACCATCTTTGCCTTATCCCAAGGCATAGCGAGATGGTCTTACCTTCACACAAATCCACTCCTTATATCACCCCCTTATTACTCCACTAATGCAAATCATGGTTACTTGGTTGGCCCCAAACTTCACAATTTGCACAACCAAGCGACCACCAAAAAATCCACCAATTTGAAACAAAGTTTTGTGACTCAAAAATAAAAATAAATGGGTCCTAAGCTAGCCTCCTTCCAAATTTCCTCCTTATCACTCCCTTCTTATTCCTCCAAAATTCTCATCATAGGAAGAATTATGCTCAATTTTTTTTTTCATTTTTTCATTTTTTCATTTTTTTCTTGAAAATCCCTCATTTTGCCTAAGGTGCCCTTTCGGGTTTTCACCTTAGCTTTTCCTTTCCTCTCATTGGTGGCTCGCAACTCGATTCTTCATTTTGCCCGGAATGCCCTTTCGGGTTTTCATTCCGTCCTCGGCCACCTTCCCAATCTTGCCTAGGTGCCCACCCTTGTGGGTTTTCACCTAGCCGGGATTTTCAATTTTTTTTTTCTTTTCTTCTTTTTTTTTTTTTTTTTTCTTTTTCTTCAAAATAAAGACATAAAAAAAAATTACAATGCATCAAAAACAAACTAACTATGTACAATCTTCTCCCCCACACTTGGAATACACAATGTCCCCATTGTAGGAGAGAAGAAAAATGTTACCTCATCAATTATCGAAATGAGAAGAACCCGAGGCACCTCCTCGGTTTCTCCTCCTTTCCCTTGCTTCTCTAATCCGCCTTCTTCGCTCCATGCCTTCATCAAGGGTTGTTTGGGTGTATGGAGTTGGGTAATCCGGGTTTTGTTGCATGGACATCCCAAAGAGAGAGCTAGCTAAGCCATAGACGTCCTCTTGTGCCACCGCATCCTCATAGGAGTCTTGAAGATAGGTGTGGTGGCGCTCATTTTGAACGTTAAAGTGGCTCGTAGCTTGCTCCCTCCAAGCATTTTGGGTGGCCCACATTTCATTTTGTTCCCGCCATCTTTTATCTTGTTGCTCTCTCCATAGGCGGGCTTCCTCTTGCCCGTCTAGCATCCTCCTCCATTCCTCACTTTGAGCCATCTCGGCCTCCGCTCTCAATCTCTCCCTCTCCTCCACAACATTGTGACAATCATCCAAAGTCTCAAGCCTACCTCCTTGTGTCGGTATCATGGTGGCTTGGGAATGGTGATTGGAAATGAAATGGTGGTGGTTGTTGTTGTTGTTGTTGTTGTTGTTGTTGTTGTTCAAAATTGGTGGTTTGGGAAGGTCCTTGCTCAATTGCAAGGATCTCAATCTCCTCTCTCAAATGCTCACTTCCCTCACCACCTTCTCTCCTTACCCTCCTTTGCCTCAAAGGCACTTCTTCTACCTCCTCCTCCTCTCCGCACTACTTACCCCCAAACTTTCCTCCCTAGGACAAACAAAATCCCATGTCGCGGGTCCTCTAGGTAAAGGATTGTTTTGAGGTCTAGGCAACTTCATGTAGCTTAGCCCGTCACTTCCCAACCAAAACCCTTTTAAGGGTTGCTCCTTGCTAGTCTTAAACATATGCACTTCCTCTAGCCCAAGACGGTTGTACCTCGTCAACCCCCTACAAATGTTCACCGCTTGATCATTACCAATGCCCCCCTCATAATGCCTTACCAAGAAAGAAATCACCCCCCCACAATGGATGCTTGCCCTTGCCGATTTTTGCCTATGCTTGATGCAAGCTCTCAAAAAGAAATCGGCCCAATCCGGGATCCCTACCCCCTCCGGAAGCATAGTCCACAAACAAAGCCGGATCTTCTCCGGCACTTTCGTGGGTTCTCCCGCGGAGTTGAAAATGGTGGTAAGGAACCTAGTAATTAGGCGGAGTACGGGGTGGGTGATGGCTGACAGTTTGGCATCCTTAGACGGGCCATGGTCATCGGCAATGTTACCCCACATCTGGTGCATTTTGCCCCTTGGGCATCTAATGTCTACGGGTTGCTTGGTGACTTTTAGGATTTGACGGATTTCGGAAGTTGGGGCTTCATGCCAAGTTTGGTTCAATCGGAATCGGTAGGCTTTCTCCTCACCTTCGGGCACATCCAACTCCGACAAGGTTGCTAGAAACTCGTATGCAAAACTCCTATAGGTGTAATCCCAGGAGTTTTGCTCGAGATAAGCCTCTAGCCCTACTTTAGCTAGCATGTCCCTTGTCAAGTTGAACATGCCTAAGGCATGGAGGGTGGTTGGGCAAAAGAATTTAGTGGCTACAAGAGGGTGAGTGGATATTTGATCCCAAATTTTCTTATACTGAGCTTGCATCCTCTCATAGCCCATGAACACCGCTTCAACCTCGGTGTCGGGCTCACTCACCGCGGCCCTCTTATTTTTCCCTTTGCCAAACAACTTAGAGATCTTTGGTGCCATTTCTGCAAAATGTAACAAACAACACACTACAACAATAACAAGCAATCACTCGAAAGGTTTTTCACTCAAGCAATTCAACAAACACTTGGTGTGCAACAATTTCTACACCTCAAAAAGCTAGTGTTTGTTGAATTTCTTTGCCTTACTCAGAAAACTTTATCCAATCCTAACTACACAATCAAGCAAGGGGAAAAGGGAACTCAACCTAAGACTAAAGCTAGCCTAATTCGAGCAAAAACTTGAAGATTGATGAAAAAGTCGAGTACGAAGTTATACCTTTGCTTTTCCACAAGATTCAAGTTCCTTGATGATTGGAAATAGGTAGGAATTTGACAAATAGCCTTAAAAACCCAACTAAAGACCCGAAAAAACGAATTTGAGGAAAAAATCTAGGTTTTTTTTAAGACGGATTTTCTGAGATTTAGGGTGAGTGAGATTGATTTTGGGGTTATTGAGTGTAGAATAATGATTAGGGAGAAGAATGGGATTGATTTTGATGAAGGTTTTGGAAGATTTGAGTGAGAAAGATGGATTTTTTGAGGGATTGGGGTTGGTTTTGGTGTGTTTGTCGTGAAAAGCAAAGAAGAAGATGGGGTTGTTGTTTTATGAAGAACACGGGCAAAGGCTGAAGAATAAACCGAAATCTGCTCTCGACGTAGGCTGCGTCCTACGACGCAGGCCGCGTCCTTCACTGCCGGATGGTTCTTGCTTTTGCACTTAGCAAAATTTTTGCTAAGTGCTCCAAACACCCCCATACTTGAAATTTCACTCCAATGGCCCATAATAACCTCCAATATCCAAATTCCATCGATTCCCGAACTTTTTATCCGTGGCACGCATCCCGAGGCGGCCAAAAACTCGCAAAACTTCACAAAACCGTTAGTAACTTCAAAAAATTTTGTTTGATGCAATGTCTAACTAACTTAAAACAACTTAAATGCTAAGATTTAACAAAGAAACTTCAAAGAAATATTCACAAGGATAGAGTATGTACAATGTTTTGCCGTTTATTTAGAGTCGATGGCTCGACTTAGCTATTTCAAGCTTTTCAACTTTGATAGACGGGGTCTTCAAGCAAGACCTCTTCTTCCCCCTCCCGGGTACATCCTTGGAAGTAGTGCTTGAGACGGTGGCCATTCACTTTGAGGAGCTTTCCATCCCCGGGCCCCTCCACTTCTATAGCTCCATGAGTAAACACTTTCTTGACGGTGTAAGGTCCAAACCATCTTGACCTCAACTTGCCCGGAAAGAGCTTAAACCGGTTTTGGAACACAAGAACTTTATCACCTTCCTTGAAAACTCTACGGTTGATCATCTCATCATGCCATCTTCTTGTTTTCTCTTTGTAGATGGAAGAGTTCTCATAAGCATCTTGGCAAATTTCTTCAAGTTCTTGTAATTGAAGCTTCCGGTGCATACCGCTCTCATCTTGGTTTTGATTGAAAGATTTGATAGCCCAATAGGCTTTGTGCTCAACCTCCACGGGGAGGTGGCAAGCCTTGCCATAGATGAGACGGAATGGGGACATGCCAATGGGGGTTTTGAAAGCGGTCCTATATGCCCACAATGCATCAACTAGCCTCTTACTCCAATCCTTTCTATCCGGATTCACCGTCTTTTCAAGTATTCCTTTAATTTCACGGTTTGAGAGTTCGGCTTGCCCGTTTGTTTGTGGGTGGTAGGCCGTGGAAATCTTATGATTCACCCCATACCTCTTGAGAAGGCCTCCAATCACCTTGTTGCAAAAATGAGTCCCCCTATCACTAATGATAGCCCTTGGAAAGCCAAACCGAGAGAATATGTTCTCTTGAATGAAAATGGCTACTACCTTGGCATCATCGGTGCGGGTAGGAATGGCTTCAACCCATTTTGACACATAGTCTACCGCCAAGAGGATGTACAAATAACCACCGGAATTTGGAAAAGGGCCCATAAAATCAATTCCCCACACATCAAAGATCTCACAATATAAAAGAGGTTGTTGTGGCATCTCATTTCTCTTTGTCAAATTCCCCACCCTTTGACATCGGTCACAAGTCTTTACAAATTTGTGGGCATCTTTAAAAAGGCTTGGCCAAAAGAAACCGCATTCAAGCACTTTTCTAGCGGTTCTTTGTGGCCCAAAATGTCCTCCACAAGCATAGTCATGACAATGATGTAAGATGGAGGGAATTTCACTCTCGGGCACACATCTTCTCACAAGTTGATCTTGGCAAAATTTCCACAAGTAAGGATCATCCCAAGTATAGTACTTGGCATCGGACTTGACTTTGCTCTTTTGATGAGAAGAGAAATGGCTTGGAAGCCGCTTTGTCACTAAATAGTTGACCATGGTGGCATACCATGGCTCTTCCACTTGTATAGCATAAAGTGACTCATGAGGGAGACCTCCTTCAACCTCCTCAAGAGGGCATGATGGTCTTCCTTCATGGTTTAGCCGGCTCAAATGATCCGCCACCACATTCTTCACCCCTTTCTTGTCTTTTATTTCCACATCAAACTCACTTAGAAGAAGAATCCATCTCAACAACCTTGGCTTTGCATCCTTCTTTGCCACAAGGTATCTAATGGCGGCATGATCGGTGTAGATGATCACCTTTGTGCCCAAGAGATAAGATCGGAATTTTTCTAGAGCATAAATCACACCAAGGAATTCCTTCTCCGTCGTGGAATAGTTCTTTTGAGCATCATTCAAGAGGGTAGAAGCATATTGGATCACATGGGGTCCCTTGTCACGCTTTTGACCCAAAACCACTCCCAATGCATAGTCACTTGCATCGGTCATGATTTCAAATGGAAGATCCCATCGTGGTGCTTGAATAATTGGTGCGGTGACCAATCTCTCCTTCAAGTCATTGAATGCTTTCCTACATTTGTCATCAAAAATAAATTCCGCTTCTTTGTGCAAAAGCTTGCATAAGGGGTTAGCAATCTTGGAAAAATCCTTGATAAATCTCCGGTAGAAACCGGCATGTCCGAGAAAAGACCTAATGTCTCGGGTGTTAGAGGGATAAGGTAAGGTTTTGATAATGTCAACCTTAGCCTTATCCACCTCAACCCCCCTTTCCGACACTACATGTCCTAAAACGATGCCACTAGTCACCATGAAATGACATTGTTCGGAGTTTAAAATGAGATGAGACTCTTGGCATCGCTCTAAGACAAGAGCAAGGTGTTTTAGACATGCATCATAGGAGTCCCCATGGACGGTGAAATCGTCCATGAATACTTCTATGATTCGTTCTACATAGTCGGAGAAAATACTCAACATGCACCGTTGAAAAGTTCCCGGTGCATTACACAAACCAAAGGGCATACGGCGATAAGCAAATGTACCAGATGGGCATGTGAATATGGTCTTGACTTGGTCCTCGGGTGCGATTGGGATTTGAAAATACCCCGAGTACCCGTCAAGGAAACAATAGAAAGCTTTTCCCGCTAGTCTTTCTAACATTTGATCAATAAATGGTAGCGGGAAATGGTCTTTCAATGTTACCGCATTCAAGCGGCGGTAGTCAATACACACTCTCCAGCCGGTTTGGGGTCGGGTGGAGACCAAGTCTCCTTGTGCATTCTTGACTACCGTCACTCCTCCCTTTTTGGGTACGACTTGAGTTGGGCTAACCCAACGAGAGTCGGAAATAGGGAAAATGATACCCATTTGCAATAGATTAATTACCTCTTCTTGCACTACCTCCGCCATGGGTGGATTGAGCCTCCTTTGGGGTTGTCGGACCGGTTTGGCATCCACTTCAAGCCGTATCTTGTGCATGCAAGTAACCGGGCTTATCCCTTTTAGGTCCGCTATGCTCCACCCAAATTTTTCCTTATGCTTTTCAAGTAGTGATACCAATTTGCCTTCTTGGTCCTCGGTGAGTGTGCTTGAAATGATAAGTGGTAGGGTGTTCTTGTCCCCTAGAAAGATGTACTTTAAATGGCTTAGGAGGGTCTTCAACTCGACCTTAGGAGGTTGGATAATGGAAGGGAGGGGCTTGTGGAGTGGGATACTCAAGGCAAATAACTCGGACAACCTAGCCAGTGCAGGATGCAGGCTGCGTCCAGTGACGCAGGCTGCGTCGTACGACGCAGGCTGCGTCGTGTGACGCAGGCTGCGTCGAGCACTACCTTGCCCTGTTTTTAGCATCTCTATGACGTTGAGCTCCTCATATGTTTCCATGGGCTCTTCCCTCTCCAAGTCTTCAAGACATTCCTGCACATCACAAGCCAACAACAAGCGCAAACCTTCCTCTTCCATGGGTTAGTTAAAGCTACCTCGAGTGGGTCTCTATCACAAAGTTTATACATTTGATTCACTAATGGCTCAAAAATATCCAAGAAGAAACAAGATTGATGGT
>JAIUZE010012574.1:0-10483 GCA_022085475.1 Heliosperma pusillum | reverse complement strand
TGACTTTTTAAAAGTCGTCATTGACTGTTCTTGACTTTTAAGTCGTCCTAAACTTTTCTTGACTTTTAAGTCATCTTCGACTTTTCTCGACTTTTCAGTCAACTTTGACTTCCGTTGACTTTTTCCCGACTCGCCTCATAAGTTTGAGGACCGACATTTTATTTAAAAAAATAATATTTTTGATTTATTTTTATTTAGATTTATTAAGATTTATCATAATTTAATATAATTATTTTGAATTTATTCGGAATTTAAAGAATAACGTTTACGGTTTTAACCGAACGTCATTTAACTATTCCCGACTCATCGTAAAGTGCGAAACAAAATCGAAACTCGACTTTGGCATGAGACACGCGGCCATGTCATCGTTTCCCACTCACTTGAGACATTTTAATTATTTCGATTAAACTAATACAAATATCTTAGATATTTGTTACTTTATCGATCCGTCAACGGAGATTACGCAAATCGAGAAAAAATCAGACCCGATATCACCTTGTTCCACACGGCTCTCCTACCCACTAATAGACCTTGATATTTTCATTACTTTTGATTAATATATCATAATATCTAGATAACTATTTACTTTATCGATCAATTAACGAAAATTACGCAAAAACGCTCGAAATCAGACCGGAAGTCACCATTTCACACGTCTACTTTAGTCCTCTCTTAGGCCTTGATATTTTGATTACTTTTCATTACAATATCATAATATCTTGATATTTGTTGTAATTAACTTTATCGTTAATTATATTAAATCGTTTACCGTAAAATAATTATTAAACGCGAGTCAATTACGTAACAACAATTTCAAAACTCGACATCCTTATTTGTCTATATGTACACGGCTCAAACCACCATCACTACTCACAAACAACTTTCCATTGAACAACAAATCAAATTAAGATCAAAACATCACTTTCTTTAATCGTTCTTCGTGTTCTTCGTCGTTCATCTTTTGTTCTTCATCGTTCTTGAGCAAAACATTCATAAATCCTTCATTTCTTAATTAAATCCGTCCTAATTTATATTTCTAGGATCTCCTCTTCGCTCCTCATCTTCCCGTACGGTTTTATTTCAATTCCGTCAAAATCGTTTTCAAGACTTTAATTATGGAAAATCATATTTTAAGTTCTAATAATGTTTTCTTGTCATTTCTTATAGGGGAAGATTTTGAAGACGCGTTTGGTGACTCGTATATCTTAGGAGAAGACTAGAAGACGGGTTTCTTAGTTCTTAGTTCTTATTATTTTGGTGCTACTTGATTTTAGCTAGCTAAGGTAACGATTCCGAGTTACTCGACGATATAATGTCACATAGCCTTAGTTTTAGTTTTGTTCATGTTAGGGTTATGTATGATTTTAGTTAGTAACTTAGCTTTAAGTTTTGTTTCTTTTGATTTTGGTTCATCTTTATTTTTGGTTCATCTTTTTATGATTTATGGATTTTTGTTAGTAATATGATAAGGAATGGTTATTATTGTGTTTTATGAATTTTTATGATTTTCCATAAAGTTATGATTCTTATGTTGTTTAGGAAATTTTAACAAGTTTAGTGTTCTTGAGGAATTTTGATGAGTTTTAATAAGTTATGATTTTTATGTTGTCTTATTGTTCTTGATGATTTTTATGTTGTTAGGAATTTTTATGTTGTTTTAGTGTTCTTGATGAATTTGGATGATTATTCATAATAATGATTTTTGTATGATGGTTGTTAAAAGGGGTGTTTGATAATGTAAAACATGTTAGAATAAATTTGTTGTTGTTTGTTGGGTGAACCGTGGAGAGGGCAAGAACCGGACCAACCAGACCGGTCCAGGCCGGTTCAGACCCGGTCTGGGTTGGTCCATGGTGGGTCCGGGTTTTGGTCTTGGGGTTGTGTCGATGTTTGATTGATTGGTTGTTGTTTTGACGGGTTTTAAATATGTTAAAGCATGCGGGAAATATTGGAAAACGGTTTTTAGAAATTTTAGGCCAAACAGCCCATTGAGCCCAAATCAGGCCGTGAGGCCCAAATCAGGCCCATGTGGGTCCGGCCCAACTCAGCCCGTGGGTCCCACTTTGGGACTTGTGACGGTTTTTGAGTTATCGTCATTTTTATCGTGTTTTGTAATATTTAGTAAGTGGGGAATATTAATACGTAAAATATTTAATTAAAAAGGTTTTTCATAAAATTATTATTTCTCACATGTTAGAAATTATAAGACGAGATCGTAGTTTATTTTGATATCCTTTAAGTCAAGCGGGGTTTTACGTAAGATTTAAGAATTCACATGTTAGAAGTTTTATTAAAATAACATGTAATGAATATGTTGATTTTATGTCTATGTGATAAAGACTCTGTTTCTAGCCGGTTTGATCCAACGGGTTTGGTCAAACTAAGATCTAGTCAGCCCCGATTTGAATGATGACCCGTCGCGGGACTCGGGTCGGGGATTTGTCTTCAAGTGAGGTTGTATTTAATTATGAATTAGCCTTAGTCGATATGAGGCGATATGATATTTGATTATTATTGATATGCAATTAGTCACATGATAGGATGTTTTTCCCGTGACTGTTTTATTATATGGTTGGTGTCGTGTTGACTAAGTACCCATAGAGAATTATGAGTATATGGCGTCTTGACCATTCTAATTCTAAATGAGTATCTTGGACCATGACATTGCTAGGCCCGTACTATCTTTAACGAGCATATGGAGTTCACTGCTTGATAGCTTTTGTGTCACGGCCTGGGGGGCTTATCTCCAAGCCGGGGCATGGCTGCCTGATCCGTTTTGGGACTGGAGCCAGCTTAAGTACTAGCCATCTCTGCTTAGGGGGTCGCCTAGTAGAGTTTCTCATAGACGGTTATGTCATGGGACGGGGAATGGAATAGCTGTTGTCGCTAGCTCTGATCAGTCTAGGACTAGGATGTTTTCCTACCTTGTGGTATAGCCTCGAGTTACAGAAGTCGACTATTGACTGTGCTAAGAACTTATGCCTGTTTGTAGAAGTATTGGTCTTTCATGTTTGTATGATTCTATGGGTTCTAGAAGGTGAGATGCAAGCCGGCTAGGATTGATAGAGTTTGGATTACCGATTGTTAACTGATTCACATGATTACGTGTTGATTAGGGTTTGAGTGTATAATGGCCATGTTTCTGAGAGGAACCTCTGAGCTAGCATACCAGCTTCCCTACCTCGAGTCATAGTTTATTATCGGTTTCACATGATAGCTTTCACATGCTAGGTTATTTGTTAGTTATCTGTTTCATAACATGAAAAGCAGATCATATATGTTTAAGTTTTGTATTTTCCATATACATTGCTTTTATGTTATTCATGTTTCATTAAACTCGACATTTCGTGGCTGGGAGAACTCGGAGTTACTCCCCACTGACTGTGGCTTCCGTGTTTATATTTAATGCGGTCGAACAGGTGGTGAATGCATACATTGGGTACATTGCCGAGCTAGCGAGCGAAGTATTACCTTGGACCTATCATTTCGGTTCCTTAGATTTGGATATTATTTATACACTCTTTATTCGGTATTTATAGAACGGGACGATATGTCTCCCGTTTCAGATACTTTTTATTGTATAATATTATTTCCGTTTTGTAATGACCCTTTTTATTTATGACACCTTCTTTATGTATTTAAATAATTTTTTTCTTTCCGCAAATTTGAGGGTGTCACATCTTACTTTCTGAATTTTTTGAAAATATGAGTGTGTTGTAAATGTTTATTTGAATTTGTACAATAATTTAACTATAAGATTGTTGGTTTGATTACCATAGTTACATTATTTTTTCAAAAGTTTAACTAGCATATATTACATGTATGGGTTTGAAAATGGACCACAAAATTCACAATGGAATTATGAAAATGTCAAAGATTATTGTGCCCACATTTTCAAAATATTGCCTTTTTTTAGCGAGATTAGGCCATTAAAATCAATAGAATATGATTAAATCGAGCTAAAAAACGTTCCCGTGGTAAAGGGGTAACTTCGTTATTATTGTAACTCGAAAAAAAAAGTGTGCCCCCCATAGAGAAAATTCTTGCGTCCGCCCCAGATACTCCGTATATGTTTTTATCTCCAAATCCTTCTTCCTCTTCGTTGTCTTGTTTTTTTTGTTGCTATTGTTGCACACTGGTGGTGGTCTTGTCCGCCTTCTCATGCACTACGTATTGTTGATTTGGATTTGTTGAAAACCCCCAAAAATCTGGTTATTGTTGATTTGAGTTTGTTGATAACCCCCCAAAATTCCTGGGTACGTAATCTGGTTTACCCATAGTTGATTTATGGGTTAACCCATAATAAACACTCTTGAAAATCGTTTCTGGGTTCATAATATATGTTTACCCATAATCAATTTGTGGGAAAATATCCGTATATTTCTCCTCTAAATTTCAGGATTATAACAAAATTATAAGATACGAAATAACGAGTTATATATGAAAATAACGATATGAATAAGAGATAAAAATCAACCTTTGGTCCTTGCAAATTGGCCTAAGAACAATATCAAAGGTATGATATCTCCTACTAGTTGCACCCAAGATTCTCCTTGATATGCCTTAATCGTGCTAGAACGATTATACAAAAATTACCGCTAATTTTATGTGAGGTTTGATGATAGATCTAGAGAGAAAAATCACCCTAGTGTATGTGTTTGTGCCGTCACTCTTTTTTTAAAACAATAGGTATTTTTCTTTTTATCCTCTCCTAATCATACTAGCTAGGTTTTCCTAAAATAAGAAATTGCAATTAGGATTCTTTCCAAACCGATTTGGACCGAGTAGATATATCCATTTATTGCTTCATATTTTTCGGTCATACCTAGTAAATAACATCCATTGTATTATTATAATTATCGTCACTAATATCGTCATCTTATTAATAAGGCCACTCAACCTTTTGCAGTCGATTTATTAATACATGTCTGATAATATTTACAATAATTATTACGAGTAATACATTTGCTTAATTAAATATAACGGTTTATATTTAATCTAGAATTAACTGATTAGTTCGTTTAAGCTAACATTATTTACATTAATTAAATATAACAGTTTATATTCAATTTACGAATTAACAGTTTAATCCGTCTATCATCATCATTTTTGACTAACCTTTTAGTCAAATACATCGACTAACCTTTTAGTCGTATAAGGCATCCATATGACTATATTATTCATATAATCACATCTCTCAGACACATCCTATAGGTGTGACTTATAGGGACCAGTTGATCACCGCCATAATAAAATGACAATAACGTCAAACTTCTAGCGAGCCAACTGTTGTTGATGAACGTTAATCAACTGATTATTATACAAAGTATACCCTGTGAACCTACAGGGATTTATTTATGTTATTGCACTAACTGTGGAGGACACTGGCTCCAACAATCTCCCACTTGTCCGTACAAGTGTATGTGCGATAACCGATTCTCATATCCATATTAAATTTCTCCCACTCAATGTAAAACAATTTGCAAAGTCTGTATTCACAAAGGTCGTATTTTACAAGTGATCTGTATCAAGAGTGGTTTCCCTGACTAGAGAGTAACTTAACTGATAAACGAATCTTCATTCGAGCATGGCCATGCATTTCAGTTACAGCTCCTCGAGTGGCCCTGAGAAATAACATAACCTGATAAAGGTTGGATATTTTCTTCAACTCGAATCTTGCAGATACAAGCGCAGTATGAAATGAACCAGTAAAAATCTACTTAGCCTCCTGTTACGGTCGACCATGAGAAAGAAACTAAAGTCACCCAAAAACTGCCTTAATCTCAAGAGACAGTCGATAGTCAAAAGAATTGACTCTAGGAACACTATGGACGTCCTATCCACGACCTGACACCTAATGTTCTGAAACATTTAGGACTCCATAACATTGTCACAAAATTGTCCTGCGAGGTATCATTATAACTCGCATATGTGATCGATCAGTCAACTGTTTGACTTATTGCTCGTTGAACCCACCATCAATCGACTTCACAGAATAATTGCCAGAGTTATCAGCTCATGTAGGCGATTACGGACCAAAACAAATATAATGTAATTCAGTTCACTTTGTGGTGTTCAATGTTGTCAGTACAACCCACATGAAAAACAAAATATAAAACAATACGATGATGTCATAGATAGTTTTATGAAAAAGATACAGGTGTCTAATCCATATAAAACAACTAATACAACTCAGGAACACGTTTGATTCCCATGGAAATAACGTGCCCTTCATGCTTATCATATTTCAATGGTTTAGTGAGAGGATCTGCGACGTTATCATCCGTAGCAATCTTGTCTATCACTATCTCCCTTTGCTCCACGTAATCTCGGATCATGTGAGCCTTCCGATGTACATGCCTAGACTTGTTGCTGGACTTAGGCTCCTTAGCCTGGAAGATGGCACCACTATTATCACAATAAATGGTGATCGGGTCATCCGAATTAGGAACTACAGTTAGTCCCTGTAAGAACTGACGCATCCAAATAGATTCCTTCGCAGCCTCTGAAGCAGCATAGTACTCGGACTCAGTCGTAGAATCTGCTATAACACTTTGTTTGAAGCTTTTCCAGCTGACCGCAGCGCCATTAATAGTAAAAACGAATCCAGACTGAGATTTCGAGTCATCTCGATCCGTTTGGAAGCTAGCATCTGCGTAACCGATTGCGCATAGCTCAGTGTCACCTCCATAAGTCAATACCCAATCCTTAGTCCTCCGTAGGTACTTAAGGATATTCTTAACAGACATCCAGTGTGTTTCACCTGGGTTGCCTTGGTACCGACTCGTCATACTCAATGCATATGCCACGTCTGGACGTGTGCATATCATGGCATACATGATCGATCCTATAGCTGATGCATAAGGAACCCGACTCATGCGCTCGACCTCTTCTGATGTCTTTGGTGCCTGAGCTTTACTCAACTGCATCCTAGAAATCATTGGAAGGTTCCCCTTCTTGGAGTTGGTCATGCTGAACTTCTCAAGAATCTTATCTATATAAGACTCCTGACTGAGGGATAACATCCGTCGTGATCTATCTCTGTAGATACGGATCCCCATAATTCTTTATGCCTCGCCCAGATCTTTCATCTGGAAGTGGTTCTTTAACCAAACGTTTACCGAAGTTAAGAGAGGTATGTCATTCCCAATCAAGAGTATGTCGTCAACATACAATACTAGGAAGACAATCTTGCTCCCACTCCACTTGATATATAAGCATGGTTCCTCGACCGATCGAGTAAATCCATTCTCTTTTATCACCTGGTCGAAACGATGATTCCAACTCCGAGAAGCCTGCTTAAGTCCATATATGGAACGCTTAAGCTTGCATACCTTCTTAGTATTTTTAGGATCAATGAAACTGGTTGTAACATGTACAATTCCTCCTCCAAATAACCGTTTAAGAAGGCGGTTTTCACATCCATCTGCCAAATTTCATAGTCATGAAAAGCGGCAATCGCTAAGATTATCCGAATGGAACGCAGCATAACTACGGGTGCAAAAATTTCATCATAGTGCAATCCTTGCACTTGAGTGAAACCCTTTGCCACTAGTCGTGCCTTGTAGGTATCTTGTTGTCCTTCTACAGAATGCTTTATTTTGTAAAGCCATTTGCACTGAAGAGGCCGAACCTTATTAGGTAAGTCAACCAGATCCCATACGTCATTCTCATACATAGAGTCCATCTCGGATTGCATGGCGTCAAGCCATAGCTTAGAGTCGGAACAATTGGTATATGGGCACCTTTACGAGGGAGCGGGTTAGTGTATCTCTAGGAGTAAAACGTATCTATCTCATTCTCCTCGACCATACCCAATGTAGCTGTGCGGCGTTTAATGATAGAGGTCTCTTTGTTTTGATGGAATCAGACTTGAGACAAACAACCTAAGGGGCTATTTAGAATCACAAAAGCAACACTTCAAACAATGAATAATTTCTGAACAAACAATGTAACTTAAGGCTCTTTTTGTGGTGATTTTCTTTGGGTTTTGACAAGATGAAAACAAGTGAAATAAAAGGATATGAACTTTGGTCTAAATTCCACAGCTTAACACCGGAATTTTAACTAAAGAACTAAAGGTGAATCTGAAAGAGAGCTACCACAGCCAAGCACAGATAGTTCCTTACAGAATTCGAACAACAAGGATCATTCAACCACAGCCGAGCACAGGAAGAATAATACTTGCCAACAGGTGACTAATCAACACTCACAGCCAAGCACAGAGATGTCATTAGGCCCGACTCAAATAACTAAGCAATGCACAAGTTAGTAAGATTTAAATTTGAGAGAAAACTCATCTTTTTCATTCAACATAATCTGATTTCATTAGGTTACAAAGCAAGGCTTATATAGGCCAAGAGATACACATCTAAGGGTCTCAAATGAATCATCTAATGTACAAGAAAGTCGTGGCCTTGGCCTTACACAAATCAGAAAAAACAAACTAAGGACAAAAGCATAAAGCATAAAGCATAAAAACAGGCTGCTCCTCTTTGTCTTCTTGTAGAAGGTCAATTAAGATGGGTAAGACCTTGGAGCTTGAGCTTGGCAGCTACCATCCTCAAGTACACAATGTTAAGATGCCTTTCAAGTCGTGCCATTCTCTTGCCTAGCCAAAAATAGCTTTCAAAACAGCATTGGTTCATGGTTGTGCAGAATTGGTTCCACCTGGACCCATTTGTTTGGACTTAGCTAAACCTGCCTTTTTATTGTGAATTAGCAAAAACTCTCCTAGACTTTTTTTTTCCTAAGACCATAAGGTAAGAGTATTAGGCCTTGGAATAACTTAATTCACATTAGGGGTTGTCTTGGATGAAGCTCTTTGATGTTGGACCTGAACTGGGTGAGATATGACATGAACCCTTCTGATTGTATTTTGTAACACTCATAACTCCCTGCTCAGGATGAATTTGAAGACCCATGATAGCTCATTGGAAAGATATAGATGTTAGCTTTCATGTCACAAAGAATCAGACCCAAATTATATGTGGAACTTTAGATATTGAGGATTGAGTACAGACAGGTCACTGATAGCATGTGCTGTAATAGTTCAGCATTCAGGGGCACCTTACAGAGCCTGTAGTTTCCAGCACAGATAGAATTAGGAGTCTCATGAGTAGCCAAATTGAAGCTCAATGAGTTAGCTTCCTCCTCCAGTTGGAATCATGCAAAAACAGTTCCTAGAACTTCAGTTATAAGCCTTTGAGTGACAACAGGTCAATTCTGAATATCCTGCAGTTTTCCTGTACATCAGGATGAACTTCAAAAAATCATATCTCCTTCATATGGTGGATTAAAAATTCTCATGATGACTCAAATGAAAGCTAATGAAGTTAGCTTTCATATCAAAAAGGAATCAACCAAAACTATCCAGCCAATGTTGAGTTATACAGCCTTGAGTGTTGACAGGTCATTTTGTCAGAAAACGAGATGCACCATGTATGCCAGTCTTTGAAGGTTTTCTGTGCAAAATCTACTCGATGAAACTTGATGATTCAAATCCCATATGAAAGAGGACTCTTTCAAGAATCCAAATATATAAAGAACTCAAATTTCCACCATGTAGAACTCAAGATATGGGTTATTGAAGTTGACCCAATTCTGAAAGTATTGGGACTGTTCTGAAATTGTTTAGCATGGCTTGTTTTGAACTCATTTTGCTCTTGGATTGCATCCAATTGTCTCATGGATTTTAGAAGTTCCATGGGATGTTCCTTTGGCATGTAAAATGAAGGACCCTTACCCCTAGCTCCTGCTACAACCACCCTAGGTTCAAAAGAATTTGACCTCAAATTCTGTTTGATAAGAGGAAGAAAAAATTTCTGCATCTTGGAGTAGTAAGTTTGAGTGAATCCTCCAGGATCAAAGACCAACACAAAATTTCTTGGCAAGAACTGAGTACCAGCATCAAGCACACACATCTTCAAATTAAAAAGTGAATTGACACAAGTAGTAGAGCATAGAAATGCAACCATGGGGCTGCTCCTTGTGTAGGAGATCAGATTTGGCACACTTGAGCATGGAACAACCCAAGACACTTCTTTTGCTTCACCCTTGATCGACTCCCAACAACTACCACCATTGAACATGACCATGGACTGTCCAAACTTCATGGTTTGAAGATCAAGTAGTCCTTGGTCGATAATCACTTCTATAGGACCCAAATCAGTAGCTTGCTCCTTGATGGCTCCACAAGAAAGGACAAGGCTATTCTCTTCTTCATTAGTAGGCTCATAGGTTGAGTTCAAGGAGGTTTTATTTTCAAAACATGGGTTCTCAATGATAGCACTACATGACCATTTCACTTCAGCACATGCAGTCATGACCTTTGGTTTAAGCTTAGACTTAAGACAAGCAACATCCAAGCATGACACAACAACCATTTGGCCTAAACTCTTATCTTTCCCAATTGTTTTGATGGCTTCTAGACTATCCCCTTTAGTTAAGACCTCATGATTTGTAGGCTTTACTAAGCTCTTCT